>JASCZI010090676.1:29000-55730 GCA_036250425.1 Stylosanthes scabra
GAACTGGAGCCGCAACACCTTCTTCATGATCGAAGAAAAGTATACGAGGTAGGAGGGATTAGTTACATAGTTTCTTCTAGTTATGTACTTTCTGCTTTATTTTCAAGTTGCATGACATTTTCATGTATATTGAACCCTCTTGGATTTACATTAAAAAAATAAAATAAGCTTCATTTTCTGTAAACCTTGAACATCTTGGTATGTGCTATCTGGATGACTGAATTTGAGCTGATAGCTCTTGCTGGTTCAATCAAAATCCAGAAATATACATGTTATACATCACTTTAGCTATATGGTTCATTTACTCTTTGATTTGCTCACCAACAGCCTGAGCGGCCATTGGTCATCTTATTTATTTATTATTATTAATATTATTAATTATTGTTTTTCTTGGGGGAGAGGGGGAGGGGGGAGAAGAATTTTATGAAGATGATAAGCATAAGACGTCCTTTTTGTGACCATGAAAACAAACAAGAGAAAACAAAAAAGAAAAGGAATTTGAATCTCGTTACTGCATTACATACAGGCAACAGTAAAGAATTCTATTATTTACATTTCTTTTTTTATGTATGATATTAATGTGTTAAATTTTTTGTTCAAGCGCCTTGAAATGTTTGGAATCCCTGTTCCAAGATATGCCCTTGTTAATAGGGAAGTTCCATACCAAGAGTTGGATTACTTTGTTGAGGAAGAAGATTTTGTTGAAGTTCATGGCATGCGATTTTGGAAACCATTTGTGGAGAAGCCTATTGATGGTGAGCCATCACTTGAAAATGTTATCACTGTTCATGTTTTTCCATAATCCCAGACTTCACATAAATGCGTTCTCTTAGGCTTGTTTCCCCGGGGCACAGAGGTTGAAATTTAAAGATGAATCTTGGGAAGCTATTTGATAGATATCATATACCTGTGGCATAACTATGAAGATAAAAAAACGGTTGTTATTAGATTCTAAAGCACATAAGATGGTTGTGTTTGTATTCCCTATTTATCTAATCCACTATTCTTTTTGTGCCATATATTTATCAAATACTGGGAGTCATATTCTCAATAATGCTTTTAAAATGCTATTGTTATTAGATATCCTGTGCTGTTCTTTCTAATGCCATTGATATTGATCTTTTTCTTTTATCCAAAAAAGAAAAATAATTGGTATTAATCTTTCCCTGATAAGTACTGAAGCTTTCCAGTTCTGATAATGACCTCTCTTACTTATGTTTTTCCTTGATATACAAGTTGCAAACAATTTTTCTTGAAATTTATATAATGCTTCTGTTTTTGTTAAGGTGATAATCATAGTATAATGATATACTATCCCAGTTCAGCTGGTGGAGGTATGAAGAAATTATTTCGGAAGGTAAGATTTAACTGACATGATACTCTTCCCAATCAAGAAACATTAAATGATTTTATAAGACATTCTTTTTCCAAGGGACATGTTGAAACTTAGCCACCTCTGCCATTTATATCATAAATCATATCTATGTTTTACTTTTAAATCTCTGTTAATAATCCTCTGAGGTTTACTTGGGTCTTCATATACCTAAATTACCTTTGTCTACCAGACTACCTTTATCCAACCCACTTTTATGTCTTTTGATTGAACATAATCAATTTGGTTTCTGGTATACTATGTTCCAAGGTTGGCAACCGGTCTAGTGAGTTCCAGCCAGAGGTGAGAAGAGTGAGGCGTGAAGGCTCCTATATTTATGAGGAATTCATGCCAACTGGAGGGACAGATGTTAAGGTTTGTAGTGCTTTGTTTTTCATTCTCCTTAAGAAAAATTAATATTTTTTTTTATGTTTATGACATGTTGTGCTTCTCCATATTTTGATGGCTCTCAAGAACTTTGATGATTGATTGTAGGTGTATACAGTAGGCCCTGAGTATGCTCATGCTGAAGCTAGGAAGTCTCCTGTTGTTGATGGTGTCGTTATGAGAAATCCTGATGGAAAGGAAGTAAGTAACATTCTAAACACCCTACTCCCCTCTTCCAGATGTTTGTTTTATTTTTATGATTTTGCTATAACATGCAGTCTTCCCTGGTTTTTTGCTTGTCAATCCAGATAATTTAATATTTCCTTTCCAACCAGCATGGGTCTGTCCATGTTGGGTACCTTGTGGTAATGTTATGGAATAGAATAATTAGTCCCAAAGTGCAAACCCAATGCTGAGAAGATGATGCATATGATAATTAATCTTATGCTTCCGTAATGTTATAACCGTATGATACATATAGTTCAGACAGAAGTAAACACAGTCGTCAAATGTTTTAACCCGAATTAAGATAAATAGTTTAAAGGTTAGTAGTTCTAGATATTTCGTGTTTTTGTTTAACTCTTAGGTTCCTTTAAAAATGCAGATGTATTCCCATTTCTTATTTCTTGGATGTTATTTTTACATTAGATTTGTAACTCCTTTTTCTGCAGCATTGCAGCCTTTATATCATTTTATTGTTTTCTCTTTTTATTCCCTTGTTGCTCTGTTCGTCTAATTTGTCTTCCTGCGTCTTATGCATTCTACTACATCTTTTCAACACAGCTCTTTCATTGTGTGACAACGGCTTGTTTGTCTTACGTGTATTTTATGGTTACCTAAATTGCTTGTTTTGTAGGTTATTTTCTAATATATTTTAATCAATATGAACATTAAGATTTCTTAATTATAGGATTTGGGTTGATCAATAGAAGGAACAAACATATACAATACAATGAGAGGCTGTTGAATTATGTCTATTATTTCATTTGGCAGGTCAGGTATCCAGTGTTATTAACCCCTACTGAGAAACAAATGGCAAGAGAGGTTTGCATGGCATTCAGACAAGCGGTATGTTCTTTTAATGTGGCAACCTGTCATTAAAAATGAGGAAGTGGTTTTTGTCATGTGTGGTTGTTTTATGAAATATTCAATGGAATTGGATGTCTGGTTTCTAGATGGTAAAGTTCCTAGAGTTGTTGGTCCTTGCAAGCATTGATCCTATTCAAGCGTCGTTGTGTTGTATCCTAGAGCTTCAAGTAAATGTTGCATATGGTTCTATGGTTATATGTCTTTTATAATTCTTCAATTTTGCAGTTAATTTTCTTCTGGTTGAAAGTTTGATCAATAGCTTAAAAATATCCTCTAAATTCTTTTGACAACTATTGATGTGCTAAAAAAGGTTCTATATCCAAATGTTTTAAGAAATGGCTGTCTTTGTACATAAAAGAGAATATTTTTTGTCTGTTTGTCACTGTTTTGCTGCTGTAAATTATTCTTGCTGCTTGTAGGTTTGCGGGTTTGACCTCTTGAGATGTGAGGGACGCTCCTATGTTTGTGATGTCAATGGATGGAGCTTCGTTAAAAACTCATACAAGTATGAGTTCCTAATTAGATTTTGGGCAATTATCCTTGTAATATTGGAAGTATGGTTGAATTTTCCATAATAGTTTTTTCACTTTGCTTCTAGTAATCAGAAAATATTAGCCCTACTCTTTTCCTCTGAGAACTATATACCTGAGCTGGGGATTTTATTGAAGATATAAACTGTTTTTTATGCTATCTGAAAAACCTAATTTTTTCCTATGAATGGTATGTGATAACTCACATCAGTGAAATAAGTACACTTTTCTAAATAGATAGAGCTTTAGTTGCATTGTTCATGCTTTTGTTGTTACATGGTAGAAATAATTGCTTCAATGAAACAAAATTCCCTTGTCAATTTCATGCCAAACTGTTATTTCTTTCAACATTCAAAATAGCATGCACTGCTTCTTTCAGTCATACAGATTCCTTTTGTTACTTGTTCAGGTATTATGATGATGCTGCCTGTGTACTGCGGAAGATGTTCTTAGAAGCAAAAGCACCTCATCTTTCTTCAGTAATTCCACCAACTTTGCCATGGAAAGTAAATGAACCAGTCCAACCTACAGAGGGACTTACTCGGCAGGGAAGTGGTATTATTGGGACTTTTGGACAATCTGAAGAACTACGTTGTGTAATTGCTGTTATTCGCCAGTATGTTCTAACTGCCTCCCCCTCCTTTCTTAAATTTGTTAAGTACGTCATGCATTGTTATTTACTCTTTCGGGCACTTGACAGTGGTGATAGAACCCCTAAACAGAAGGTGAAGCTAAAAGTTACAGAGGAAAGGCTGCTGAACTTGATGTTGAAATACAATGGAGGCCGGCCTAGAGCTGAGGTAATATTATTTTCTGATACTTTTGTAATGTTTTTCTAATTGAGGACTTGTGAACTATTTTGTTTGAATATATTGGTATTTGTTTGCAGACCAAACTTAAAAGCGCCGTTCAGCTGCAAGATCTATTAGATGCCACACGCATTCTTGTGCCTCGCATTAGGTATTCATGTGCATGTGCCTCAATATTGATTAACATGCACCTCCATATCACTTCTGCACCAAAAATTAATCAAATATCAGTATAATATATTTTCACGTGCATAGCAGCTAGGGGAAGTAGTTCTTTGCCTTATGTTGTATAGGAGGTGCCACTGGCCCCAATGTGAAAAAAAGGACGGGAATATCTCGTTTTAATTAGAACTCATTTGGTTTTGTTGATTTTCTTGTTTCCTTCACAAGGGATGGTAGCTTCATTTCCTTTCTTTCCAATGAAATTTTCTTTTGCATCCCAAGGTGAAAATTCCCAGATTCCTAAAATTTACCTTGCTAAAGTAGCTAAGTTGTAAAGCCAATTGTTTTTCTGTTGAATATATACTTTGCCATTTCTATTTGCAAGTTATTATGGTTGTAAGCTTTAGGTTTATAATCAATATGTGTTTATTATTTTAGATAGCCAAGAGTAACTGTGGCAGTTAATGTTGTGCAGGCCTGATCGGGAAAGTGATAGTGAGGCTGAAGTTGAGCATGCTGAAAAGCTCCGTCAAGTTAAAGCAGTTCTTGAGGAGGTTGTTAAACTTGAGTTCTGCTAGTGACTAATATTTGAAATTATTTTTGGAAATTAAATTTCAAATTTTGTTGAGCCTAAATTTAGCTTCTCATTCTACTCATAATTGACATGTACCTACCATTGTTGAGGATTTTTATTGAAGTTAGTTATGTTTGAATTTTTATACACTGCTCTATGTTCTGGTAATCCTTTCTAATCCCTATCCCTCCCCTCCCCTCGCACATACAAGGAATATGGTATGAATAACTGTAGATAGCTGCCTGCATGAGCTGACAATCTGCATAATTATATCTCTGTGTGTCTTGATCCAGAGAAAATGGAAATGATTTTACTTTGTTGCTTATGATATGGGATCTCTTCTGTTGGCTGTGATGTGTCAAAAATACTGCTAACATAGGAGAAACATAATGCTGTTTAATCTATTCTTAGAGCATGAATAACTGTGATTGTGATCTTGGTTTGTTCTAGTTAACCAAAATGTCTTATTTCATATACTAAATTTTCCACCTCTTGTTTTGCCCCTCGATATCAGGGAGGACATTTCTCTGGGATATACAGGAAAGTTCAATTAAAGCCACTAAAGTGGGTCAAAGTTGCAAAAAGCAATGGTGAAGGCGAAGAAGAACGGCCAGTTGAAGCTCTAATGGTTCTTAAATATGGTGGTGTTCTTACACATGCCGGAAGAAAGCAGGTTCACATTAATAAAACGAAAAAATCTCATTCAAGTTTGATTGCACTACTATTAGTTACACAAAAAAAAAGTGATGTTTAATCTTCCTCGAAGTTTTCTCGATTATTTATTCATACTTTTTCCTTCTTTGTAGGCTGAAGAACTAGGAAGATATTTCCGAAATAATATGTATCCAGGTAACTTAGATTGTCACTCGGCAATGTATACTGGGATTTTTACTCTAATAATTGTAGCTGTAGATTGTAAATGTGCTGCATACCACACATTAACAACATTGTTATATTGAAACAAATGGTCTATTGGTGCTTCTCAGTTTTAGTGAGGTTAATATGTTTCAAACATGGTTTTTCATTCTTCTTGTGACATTATGACTTATGAGTCTATCACAATAGACTGGATCATGTACAACAAGAAAATCAAGATTTGTTGTTTTATTTTTTAATTCAAATTGGCAGGAGAAGGTACAGGGTTGCTTCGCCTTCATAGTACGTATCGCCATGATCTTAAGATTTATAGCTCTGATGAGGGTCGTGTACAGGTATGGGTTATGATACAGCCATCTTTTCCCAGTCCAAAATTGATTAAGCGGTTTTAATGGCAGCCTCTTCACTTGTTATTCTTATTCATGTTTGATTGATAAATTCCATAATTCGTCTTACAATAGTATAATTTGTGAGTTAATTGTGTACTGGACCTGTGTTAACAGATGTCTGCAGCCGCTTTTGCAAAAGGTCTTCTTGATCTAGAAGGGCAGCTAACACCAATCTTGGTTTGTTTCTTATTTCAGTTCTTTTTTTTTTAAAATAAATTTTCCCCCTTTTTTTAAAGCCTTAAAGAAAACATTTGAACAGTTTTCTGTGTTAGATATATTTAACTGAAATGGATATTTTAAAGGTTTCCCTTGTGAGCAAGGACTCTTCAATGCTGGATGGGCTTGACAATGCAAGTATTGAAATGAAAGAAGCCAAGGTTTGTAATAGAGTTTATTTTGTTGTTACATACAGGCATTGCAATTATTATTATTATTAAATATTACTGGCATAACCCTCAATCAAGAATGCTTGAGCTTCCAAAAATCAGAATGTTTAGTCAACTTGTAAAGGAATAGTATTGAAACGATAAATCAAGTATGGTATCAGAGAGACAAAGAAGAATAAAGAAAATAGTAATTTTACCTGTGATGGATGACAAAGGTCGTTATAACTTATTTCCTGTATGATGTGTGAGAAGAGAAAAGTAGTGCCACTGAGCACTAACCATTAGCAGCCAATAATTTGAGATGGTCCGGTCTTTTTTTAAATAGCTAATAGAATTTATTGAAGGAGATGATGCATTTTTAGATGAATGGAATGAGATTTGGGACAGACTGCAATGTTTCATTTCCTTTTTTTGTGGTACGCATATGAAGCAAATGACAGATGGATCATTGAGTTTTCCTTTTGAGTTTTTGTATGTTTGATAAGCTGAAACCTTAAATCACTAAAATCAAATACAAAATAAGTATTTAGTCATTTTTTAAAGTTGAGGGTTAGGGTAATTTTATAATTAATGATTCATACAATTGCTTATATACTCCTAGTAACAAATTCAAGTTAAGATTTGGGTATGACAGGATATCAGGAACTCTGTTATACTAATACTTTTTATTTCGCATATTGTCATGATTGGATATTTGGTAGGCCCGTCTGAATGAAATCATTACTAATAGTTCAAAGGCGGCTCATAGCAATGAATCGCCTGAATTTCCGTGGATGGCTGATGGAGCTGGATTACCACCCAATGCCTCAGAATTACTTCCCAAGTTGGTAATATTTGTTATATTTCATTGTTCTTAACCTTCTTCTTTTTTCGTGGGCTCCTTGGAGTGGGGGCTTTCTATTATTCAAAACGTTTTTTTTTTGGGCTGTTTATAGAATTTGAAACTTTTCTTATGAAATTCAGCCATTTTTAGTCTCTTGATTTCCCCTGCGTCTGTCTTCAATAGGTAAAATTGACTAAGAAGGTTACTGAGCAAGTACGACTACTTGCAAAAGACGAAGATGAGAAACTTACAGAAGCTGGCTCATATGATGTAATTCCTCCTTATGACCAAGCAAAAGCACTTGGGAAGACAAATATTGATGTTGATCGTATAGCAGCTGGATTACCATGTGGTAGTGAAGGGTTTCTATTAATGTATGCTCGGTGGAAAAAACTTGAAAGAGATTTGTACAATGAACGGAAGGAGTAAGTGCTTAGTATTCTTTTGGTGTAATGTTTTATATGGTTATTTCCTTATCTTATATATTTAGAAATGCAAAATTTGGTTGAAGTATCATTAATACATTCGACTAGTTTAGTACTTTAGTTACATGCATATATCAAAAGTTTTGGTTTCTAGATAGAAGTACGTGAATGATTATATATCAAATAGCCCACTCACACAAAACCTCCTTTGGGGTTAACTTTTAGAATGTTAGATAAAGGTACATGAATTATTATTATCTATCTAATACGTCTTGATATATGCAAGAGTCTTGTTTTGGGCTTGAAGTGTGAATTGTGCATGGCTCTATCTTTTAATGTTGTACACTAATGATATGTTAATTACACAGGCGCTTTGACATCACCCAAATTCCTGATGTTTATGATTCATGCAAGTAAGTTATATTTTATCTTATGATTATATTATAACTCGATTGATCTTTTCAGTCACTTCATGTCTTCATGCATAGAACAATAGATCTTGTTATAGCTGTATTTTATTTTGTCTGTTTGCCTTCACCCCTTCACCTGAACTATTTTCTATAATGTGAAGGATTCTCATTGGCCATAACGTTATTTTGTATCTGGTGGTTACCATAAATCGTAGGCTTTGATTGAGTGACCATTTTTTATTTTTCTCTCATTACTCTGTCACTTTCCTTCTTCCAATCCCAACTGTTCTCTTTTTCATGTCTGATCTTTTCTAGTGGTCCTCCATCCAGTTTTATGTTTGTGTCTCAAGTGTATATATATTTTGATCTCCGAGTTGTGACTAGGAGGAAACCTTTATAAGACTCTCCTACAGTTTGCTGAGGCCAATTTAATTGTTGACTTTAAGTTATCATTGGAGTAGCAATTCCACCTCTATTTCATAAGTCTGCACATCAAATATGTACGTGTCAAATTGATCTGAAGCTTTATGAATTAAAAGGAAAAATGGCAGTATCATAAACTATGTAGCTTCATTTTTTCTCTTCTAAGAAATTAATGCTTACTTCCACATTGCAGATATGATTTATTGCACAATGCTCATCTTAATCTAGAAGGACTGGATGAGCTATTTAGAGTTGCTCAGGTATGTGGTATAATGTTTGGGTAACCTGTGCTCTACTAGAACTGATTGAATCAATATGACATGGGGTAATACAATGATCTTTGAACTCCATTTGTATGCTTTCCAAATATAATCTTATCAAGTCCTATATATACACACACACACGCACACACATTAGTCTGCTCATATTTAGGTATCACTGGTTTATGTATAAATTGCATGCTGGTAGCATTTCTGATAGTCTTACATGGAAAAGGAAACATAGTGGTTTCACGAACCATATGTTGTGTGACTTATCTCCATTATACTTCCTTTGTTTCAATTTTTATTTTTGAGATAAAACCAGACTGCCAAGTTTGAGCATGCCTCGCTTAGCATACATTTTTCATAGAACACTGAACAGTGTTTGCCTTTTTTAACATTGGGAGAGAATATGTTAAAAAAGTTATGAGTCAAGTATTCCCTGCAGAAATAAAGCCCTTATATGATATTGCTCCATTGTCCATGTATTAATCAACTTCGACGGTGATTTCCGTCTGTTAGCTTTCCTGATCACTCTGACAACTTATTTGCAGGCACTTGCTGATGGTGTAATTCCAAATGAATATGGAATTAATCCAAAGCAAAAGCTGAAGATTGGTTCAGAGGTAAATTTCTGCTTTAAGGAATCTTGCAAATTTCTTTTCATGTTAAATATATTTGAACATTAATAGATGATTCTACTAACTATAATAAACATGAGATTTATAGATGCCATGAATAATTTATCTGTTGCAATTGATAGTTCATGACAGATATAACTACGCATGCAACAACTAAAGCAAGCCTCTGTGCATATGGAAACTCGATTTTCAATGTTATATTCGATGCTTAGTCTTACAACTCTCTACATTTGATAGGAACAGTCATAAAACATGCTCACTTTAAAAAGAAAATAAAACACAGTATCATTTTGGCCTTTGGAATAATAACTATATTACATATAAGGCAATAACCAAAAATAAACTGTGTGACAGATTAAAACCATTTATGCATTATATATTGGAGTTTCTTGTGGTTGATATTCATCATTGAACATGCAATGCTGTAATCCAATGCATAGTCCATATGTTTTTGTAACTGTAGCCACCTGATTACTTTGTTTCAATTGTTTATGCTGTCTTAACTCAGATCGCTCGTCGATTATTGGGTAAAATTTTAATTGATATGAGGAACACTCGTGAGGAAGCTATCAGTGTTGCTGAATTAAAGAGTAACCAAGACAATGATACATCATCGATGAAAACTGAGAAGGAAGATATGGAGGCTAAGTCAAAACATCATAAGAATGGTGAAATAACCAGAAAATCAAGCACTTTCAGTGATATATCAATGGATCAAGACGATGATGATGATAAGGAGATTAAATATCGTTTGGATCCAAAGTAAGCATCTGGTCTTCATTTGATTTGGTGAATTATTAAGATGTATTCTAATAATTTTTTTTTGTCACCTAGGTATGCAAATGTGAAGACACCTGAACGCCATGTGCGAACACGCCTATACTTCACATCGGTGAGTATTGCATCCCATTTTTCGAATCTTGTTAATATAACCAAAAAGTCCTTTGGAGTGGTTATTTGTATTGTATCAACACACACCTCATATGTGAAAACAAATTCAACTAGTCAACTTATATATAGAACACTAAAGTATAAATAAGATGCATCAAACAGAAACATCAAAAAAAAAAATTAAAAGAAGTTTGTTATTGACATGTGTTTCTCTTAATGATTTTCATTCCCCACCTCCCTCTTCTTTTACAGGAATCGCATATCCATTCTCTCATGAATGTTCTTCGATATTGCAATTTGGACGAATCTCTTCAAGAAGAAGAGAGCCTTGTTTGTCAGAATGCTCTCGACCGCCTATATAAAACAAAGGAGCTGGACTATATGAGTTACATCGTGCTAAGAATGTTTGAGAACACAGAGGTCAGTTATTTTTGCCATTTCCCAATGAACATCTCTAGAATGTTATAGGGTTCCCAAGTGTTCTACATTATATTGTTTTGTTTATTCGTTTTTCTATTTGTTCAGAAAATTTTTATTTGGACAAAACCTTCTCTCTGCGTAATTAAGCAAGTAGTTGATCCAATTTTGACGTTTAACTGCAGGTCGATTTAGAAGATCCAAAAAGGTTCCGCATAGAGCTGACCTTCAGCCGAGGTGCTGATTTATCGCCCCTGGAGGTAATGATATCCAATTTATATAGTTCATTAGGCTTCAGAATATTTGTTGTGACATTAGCTTGAACCTCCTATGAAGTCAGTTGTGTTCCTCAATCAAGTAAAATACCAAATAATATAATTGCTTTTTGACTTGCTTCTAGTAACATGGAATTTGCAATTAGTTCACTTGTTGGAAGCTTATATTCATTCATATCACAAGGTCTATTAACAACTTTTAATATGAGGAATACCATCGAATATGCTGCTGATTTTGAACGTTGAATTGTTTCATTTGCTAATTTGTGTCATATTACATGCATTGTCAACAGAAGAATGACAGTGAGGCTGCTGCGTTGCACCAGGAGCACACTCTGCCTATTATGGGTCCTGAAAGGCTTCAAGAAATAGGATCATACCTCACATTTGAAAAGATGGAGATGATGATTCATCCATTTGCTATGCCTGCAGAAGACTTTCCTCCCCCGACAGCACCTGCCGGATTCTCTGGCTATTTCTCGAAAAGCGTGCTCGAGCGTTTGGTAAATCTTTGGCCTTTTCATAAGCATGGCAATACTAATGGGAAATAATAGTGTTTCCCTTCCTACAAGTGTTATGCCCTTTCCTGCCTTGTGTTTCTTGTAAATGTAAAAATTCTGAAAAAAAAATCAAAGCAAGCTTTGCCTTGCCTGGAAAATTTTTTGGAGTATATATCATCCCTTTAACGAATGTTGGTACTTGGTAGTAGTAGTAGAAAGCATCCATGGCGTCTTTTCCTTTCTTTCTCTTCCCCCCAAGCTTCTATTAGGAAGGGACTAGCGCAAGAACAGGTTTATCTAAGCACTAACTGATAGTTTATCCAAATCATGTGACAATAAAATTCAATATGGAGCAAGCATATATAGAGGGAAAACTAGAATATACCAGTATACCGCCGTCTTTCAAAATTGAACAATTTGTGTGATTGTGTCAAATCGATTACTGTTTTTATTTTTCAAGTGCTTCTGTGTGTGGACTAAATTTAATAATCACCAATTTTTTCTAGCCTCATTTTAAAATTTTTAATTAATGATCATTTTGTATTAAAATATTTAATTGTACAGAAAACGATGAGTTTTAAAATTTCAATACTGCTACATATACACTTATAATCATTAGCCAAGTCAAACCATGCGATTTATACATACTCTCACTCACGCATCCATGTTTTCTATAACCGTCGTTTCATTTAAAATTTGAAACCCTATCAACACGCAACCGTTTACGCATTTCATACATTCTGTAGCTCGAATAGAAATTCTTCTCCTTAACTTCAATTTCTTAGTTCAATCGAATCTCGAATAGGACCTAAACTTCAATTGAAGTTCGAACAGCATTTGAAATTACTCAGACAGAGCGAAGATAATAAACTTAACAATATGAATATTTAGGTTTTCAGTTCATCGCATTTTGCATTTGATGAATGTTGAATCTATGCACAAAATCAAATCACATTTTGTTGTCAATTGGTTCAAAATGAATTTCAAAAAATCTATTCGTTGTAGTTTAAAAAGCTATTCGCGTGTTTGAAATGATTGAAATCGAATGTATGTGCAAAATCAAATCACATTTTGTTGTCAATTGGTTCAAAATGAGCTTCGGAAATCTGTTCATGCTAGATGGGAAGCTACTTGTTCCACTATGCTTGAGTGCTAAATACTGGAATCCTAAACCTGCATATAGACATTTCAACAATTTTAAGGAGATACTCGGGCACTTATTGTCAATTTACTGCATATCTATCCCTAATTAGGTACTTCTATAGTTTTAATGTGCTCTGTTTGTTAATATATTACAAGCATTTCCGATAGCCTAAATTGTATTTTGATGAAGTGAACCATTCAAAGGTTGTCCACAACCAAAAGATAATTTTCATCTTTAAAATCTTGTTAGAGACAACCATATACATCTATTTCTTGACCTGGATGAGTTCAGCTGGTTTAAACTGGAAAAATATGTATATATATCCTAGTCCAAACCACAAAAAGACACTTATATCCATCACAGCATGGTTCCACGCCCACCAAAACTCATTGTCAAAGGTTCGACCCTAAATCTATATCAAAATATCCAATCCTATTATCACACATAAGACATAAAACTACGATACTCTATTAACTTGAAGATGCCAGAAAACTTAATTCATCAAACACACACAGAGAAAGGAAAACCAAAAAATAAAAAAAATAAAATAAAAGATATGTAGATGAAGGCATACACCAATAGTTAAATTATGTATATTTGTCAAGCAAGGGCTCAAGCATTTATGCTTTTACGAGGTAAATCAATCATAATCATCATGATTTTAGTTTAGTCATGGAAAAGGGGAACCATAGTATCATACACGGCTGAAGAATGAAGAATTCAAGCACCAAATTAGGCTCGATACTGCTTAACCTTCTTCTCAAGCTCGTCCTTCTTTGCACCAACAACCCTATCAATCTCCTTTCCTTGCTTCACCAGCACAAATGTCGGCATCGCCTGCACCTGAAAATCCTTTGCTACATCCTGTTTTGTTTTTCCAGGTCATTTCCCCCCCAAACACACACACAAAGACACCTTCGTGAGAAGAAAGAAAGAAAAAAAAAGGCTGGTATTCTTCAGTTACAGAAAGAGAAACTCCTTATTTTCATCAAAGCCATTAGAATTGGTGCTATTGATCCATTTTCAACAAATTTATAACCCCTATTCCGTTGATTAATTAGCATCAATTTATTTCTAAATGGAAACCACATTCGATTTAATCTCTAATCCCTAATTTAATCAACAAGTCATGAAACTAGTCTCTGAAGTGTAAAACACAAACTAACTACATTGCTGTATCATCTAATCAACTGAAAACTAGCATATAGATTAGTATATACGAAGCAGAATCTTATCAGAATTTTGCAGCTCAAAAACAGAATTAATAAATTGAGAGAGGGAGAGAGAGAGTCACAGGTAATTGATCGACATCGAGCTTGATGAACTCGACGTCGGTGTAGTTTTCGGCCATGGCGTGAATATGCGGCTCTATGAACTTGCATGGTCCGCACCACGAAGCTGAGAAATCTATCACAACCTTTTCAATTAAAACCACATAAACAACAACAATAATCAGAAACAAGAAAAGAAAAAAAAAAGATAGACTGATCAAACAAAAAGGAAAGGAAATCGGAGATCTAGAGAGAGATCGTGGAAGTTACGAGCTTAGAGGAATCTTTGATTTCGTTGAAATGGAGCTGAAATCGAGGGGAGGAGTGGAACGATTTCACCTGAGAGCCCTCCGCCGAGTCTCCATCCGCCGCAGCCGCTGCAGCATCTCCGCCGAGCACGGCAGACAGCACACCCCCCATTTTTTGCTCTCCTCTTTTTTCTTTTTCCGCTCACAAAGTTATACACCTGTGCTAAAGTTTTTGTTAGTAGGCGCTTTATATGCAATTTTTTTTTCACTTAACTGGATAATTAGTAATTACTAATTAGTAGTAATTACTAATTACTAATTACTAATTAGAAATCACTAATTATAATGGAAAGATGTTATGAACGCAAAAATACGTTTCTCCTTAAGATTTTACTTTTGTTTTTTAATACAATATGTACACCAAAATTAACAACGATATATTATTATTCTTGAATTTGTAACTAAGATCATATATTAAGTAAATTAAATTTAAGTTCGGATAAACTTAGTTCATTAAAAACATTGGCTCGTGAGTTAATTCGGTTATATATATATTGCTTATTATAATTATTTATTTCAATATACATTATTTTTTTTATATTTGTAACTTATAAAAAATATTATTATTGTAAACACATACTTATAAAATAAATATTTGTTAAATATATGATAATATATTAGTTTTTTTTTGTTATATATAAATGGTAATGTCTTGTTTATGTTATCGAAAATTGAATAGAGGGTAAATATTTTTTATATATAATTATAATTTATTTATATAAAATTATTAATTACTAATGGGTTGAATTTATTAAAGTCCCACATCTATAATGGATATAAATTTTTTAATAAATAAAGTGTGAAGTACTTTTTATCCCATGAATTAATTTTTCGGTTGAATTAAACTCATTTAATCTCAGTTCTAATATAACTAAGCTATAAACGAATTTTATTTTCGTGAGCTAAACTTAATTTTGGCCTGATTTAAATTTGTTCCTACAAAGAATTAGCATTTCAAAGTCACGTTTGATTGGATCCGTTCCTGCAGAGAATTGGACGGAAAAGAGGAATATGAGTAAAAAAAACCCTTTTTTTTTGGACAATACTCAGATACAGAGTAATAGCATACATAGCATGTAGAGTGTAGGCTTCTTTGATATTAAAATTAAATTTTATTTAAATAAAAAGTAGTAAGACCTACAGATTTTATCATTCTTTCTCTCTTTCTCTGTATGCTATGTAGGCTTTTAATCTTTATGTGAGAAAGCACCTTTTTTTTTTTCCTTTGATTTTGTGATATTTTGGGGTATGTGAGTGTAAGAGTGACATCTTCTTATTGGGTGGGAGTCTTGTTGGGTTAGATTTGAGACTCAAGCCCAATACATTTAGGGTGTTTCACACCCTCTTGGAACACACCACAATCAGATTTTTGAGGGTTTGAGAAATGAGGGAGCAGCCAAAAGAAAAGAGAGAAGTGAAGAGAAACATTTTTGTTTTTCCAAGACAGTAGCAACTTCAATCGGTATTTTTCTCACTCGTTTACCATTTGATCGGCTTGAAATTTGGACAGCATATCTGTCTCATCTGGTTCTTCATTTTGAACGGTGGAGATTTTGATTGGAGCTCTGCAGAGGAGTTCTTCAGCTCAGACAGTAGACCCTGTTTTGAGTATTTTGCATCTTCTTTATTCTCATTTTGTAACTTTTGTTACTTGGTACTCTGGCTAGTTGCATGCATAAATTGTGCTATATTTTGTGATTCTCTTGTACCTCATATTTGATTATAATGGAGCTATTTTCATTGGTTTGGACGATCCGTGATTTTTACTTCTTACATTGAAGATATTTTCCATACTAAAAATCCTTATATGCGCTTGTTAATTTGGTTTTCATACTGCTGTCATTATGTTAATCTTAGTTTAATATTATTCTTGTGTTGAATTAATTGTACCGCTTTCGCTACGTTCTGTATCAAGTCTAGGCATTAGGCAACGGTGTTGGCTCGTTTTTATAAGCATCTTAGAAGTAGAGAATAGATACGAATTGTTTTTAAATGCTACTTGCTCATCAATGTGCATGGTATACCTACAATATGAAAGTGTAGATATTATTTGATGATGATTGATATATCAATCCATTGGTTGTAATGCATTACAATAATCATTTACTACTTTTCTTTTTTTTTTTTTTTTACTTGCATTTACTACTTTCTAAGTCCCAAATAACTATATCTGTAGATACCAAAAAAAAAAACTATATTTGTTTGGAAATACTATATTGATTTTTTTCAGAGTTGGAGAGATGATTTTTTTTCTTTATGAAAACTATGTGTAATGTTAAAATAGTTTTTTTTTTAAGATTACACAAATGAAGATAAAAATAATTTAATATAGATAAATTATTTAGAAAATTATTACCAACAAAATTGCTTAATTTTAGGATTATTAATTTTGTAATACTTATACATTTTTTAATTAAAATTTTAAATTTAGCCAAAAAGTCTACAGTGTACTATAGGTGATTGATGTATCAATACACTGCAAAGTCTTCATCATCAGATGATCAGATCATGGTAACACAAAGGCATCTGTAAGAACTAAAAGTGGCTCAAATCCCATTAGTATAGTTTAGTTAATTAGTAACTTTAATATAAGTAGCAGAGATATGAATGTAATTGATAACTAATGAAAATAGTGGCATTTGCCCACAAGGAACCCAAGGCAAATGTCACTATTTTCATTAGTTATCAATTACATTCATATCTCTACTACTTATATTAAAGCTACTAATTAACTAAACTATACTAATGGAGTTTGGGCCACTTTTACTTCATACAGCATCTTAATTCGCTAAAAAGTAAAAATCATTAATCTCTCAATTTTATCATAATATAAAAATATAGAAAGTATTTAGATATAGGTAGATTAGATTATAATGTAAATTTATTTTATTTT
Organism: Stylosanthes scabra; assembly: GCA_036250425.1. Lineage (NCBI taxonomy): Eukaryota > Viridiplantae > Streptophyta > Magnoliopsida > Fabales > Fabaceae > Stylosanthes > Stylosanthes scabra. The sequence goes on from JASCZI010090676.1 coordinate 46,256, forward strand.
ATTTATTATTATAATTTTATATATGTAATATCTATAATAATATTTTATTGCATTTAAAATTATCTATTTATTTTAGTAAAAATTAAGAATATAAAATATAAAAACAAAACAAATATATTTTAAAAAATTTAAAGAACAAATTATAACTTATTAAATTAATAAATTATGACTTATATATATATATATATATATATATATGTGTGTGTGTGTTTGTTTTTGAAAGACACCAAAAAAATTATGGATTGAAATATTTTTAAAGATACAACAATAACTAGAATTTTTTGTTTTTTTCTTTTTTGTTCGGTTGTTCCCATTGAGCTGTCTTCATCAGTCTCCAACTCTATCTGGTTGACAGTTATGTTTGCACTCTGCACAGTATCCTTATAACTCCTGTTTATCCCTTCCAATAAGCAATCTAGAAACATGGAAATATTTTTTTTTTGTCTAGAAACATGGAAATATTTTGAAAGATTATGTAAATATACTAAAGGGATAAGTATAATTTTAGTTACAAAAGTTTCACTGAAAAATCAATTTGGTCCTGAACGTTTTTTCGATATAAAATTAGTCATAAACGTTATAAGCATTTTTTAAAAAAACTCTTTAGGACAATTTTGCCCTCACACCCCATTCCCTTAATGTTCGCGTTCCTGGACTCAAGAGAGAGCATGACACCCTCTTCCGCCCTCAATCGACGGTGTCGCCTCCTCTTCCACCCCACATCTCGTTGCACTTCTTCGCCATTCACCACTTCCAGCAGAGGCGATGGCGTCGCGATGCTTGGGGAAACTCGACGACGTGGAATCATTCCGTCGCCGCTAACCCTGCGCTTCATCGTTGCATTGTCGCCTCAGACCACCAGGAACGATCTCCACTTCTCTCCCGCGACAGTGGCGCCGTCCTCGACGCTGCTCCCATTGTTTTCAACCGCACTTTCCTCTGATTTTGACACCCACTCCGTCGTGTATGGCATCACCGCTACCAGGATCACCGCCAGTTCGAGATCTGGCGGCGCTGGTGGTGGACAAGTCGCCCCTGCCTCCTCTACCGATTTAAGACCCGCTGCCTCTCTCTTTTCCTTCGCGAAGCGTCATGGATAATAGCTTCTACCTCTGCCGGATCTGGCGTTTTCATTGTGGTAAGCTCCAAATCTAACATTGTGTCTTCTTCATATGTGATTCAACTTCTGAGTATATTTTGATTAAATCTAAAGTTATTTGTATTTGGATTTGAGCTGGAGTAATTTCTGGAAGTTTTTGCTTGATCCTTTGGCTTGGAATTTTTGTATTTGAATTTTCTATTACTGATATCTACTAATATGTGAATCTCAAATTTGAACTTAGATATGTAATTGTTGATTCTTGATCAAAATTTTCTTTATGCACATTTCTTTATGTTGAATTTTCATGATGCAGCCAAATTCTTCAACCTCCATGATCAGAACCATTGGAAGGGTTTACCCTCAATTTAGCATAAGCTTTGGGCAATCTTTATGATTTTGGAATATTTCTTGAACTCCAGAATTTCCATGAATCCAAAAACTGGAAGAATATCATAATTTGGGATGTGATTTTAACTATATAATTCTTCATTGTAAGAATTAGTTGAGTATGTAACTTCAATTTTGATGTTAAATAAAAACACAATTTTTTTGAGTGTCTAAATGAAAGCACAATTTGATACAAAAAATCTTTTTTATTTATTAAACAAAGGGTAAAATCATAAAATTATTCACTTTGAAAAAAATTACAACGTTTGACTAATTTTATGTCAAAAAATCGTTTATGATCAAATTAATTTTTCACTAATACATTTGTGACTAAAATCATACTTATCCCTATATTAAAATTAATCACTAATATGAAATATATATGAAAATATAAAGATATTAAAAATAAATTAAACAATATATAATAATTTTGAGAACTGAATTGACGGGTTTGCTTGAAAAAATATTATTTTTTATTAGATTTAAGCAAAAAATAGTTGAAAAAAATATTAGAAATATGTCCAATTGGCTGTTAATCGATAAATAGATTAAATCGAATTGGTTTTTAATAAAAAAAGGGTTTTTTTAATAACTATTTTATTTTAAATATTTTACTATATATTTTAATAAATTGGTCCAATTACAATTTGATTCATATTAATTTTTAAACCATTAAATTAATCACTTTATTAATTTAACGATGAAATCTCGAGCACTTACAACTTTACATAATAACTAATTTTAATAAGTAAATTTAGTGTACATATAACTTTTGTTTTTTAAGAAGCTTTTGCCATTGGCACACACCACACACCATTCCAATACACCATCCTCTCGGAGTCACCACAAAGTGCTTGGAAGCTTCTTTGAAAATTAATCTCCTTCGTGCATCATTCCAACACCTATGATGACGTAATTACACACTTCAAAAGTATGTAATTTTTTTTTTAAACAATTATAAGTGGACAATAAAATTAATTACTGAAATTAAATATTAATAAAAAATAATATTAAAACATAAAATATACATAAAAATAAAATAAATAATACACGTATCATTAATATACAGTAATTGATTTTAATTACAAATAATATTTTTAATTACAAATAATATTTTTAAAAGAGATCATATAGAAAAATGCCTTTTTTTCTTAAAAAAAATGTATTATGATAAAAAATTCTCTTGCGTCTTTCTCCAATTCTCCCTAGTTTTGTACTGATAATGATTAGGAGGGTTGATCAGAGTGTATCTGATTTTTATTTTAAAAGAAAAAACTTCATATATAATCAATTTATTTAGTCATAGTAATTGATATTGTGAATCTGTAAACTTAAGGGGAAAAGTGTAAGAAAGATTAAGGGGAACATATTTGTCTTTTTGGCAGGTTAACAATGAACAAGTATTAATACTAGTAGAGCTATAATTATATTGTGAATAACAAAGAGCAGAGTATAGAGTAAAATTTGAGAGAGCCTATTAAATAAAACAGAAGATTTTGTGTTATATATAATAAGATAAAGAATAATTAAATAATATTCACTGCCTGAGAGCCAAATAATTCAATGGGATTAGAAGTATTTTGGATCAACTTAATACAAACAAAATTATATATCTCTTTTGTTTTTATTTCAAAGATTATTTGATTCAGGTATAAATGGTATAAATATAAATTTCATTAGAAATTATGTGAGTATCTATATCTGTTTTATATTTTAATTTTTATAAAATATAAAAAAATAAAATTTATATTATAAGATTTTTTTATATCTATATTAAGTATTTTTTTTTATCCTCCCCTCATCCGCTGTTATGGTCTGTGACTCTGTGCTACCATTTTTGTCCTGTTGTTTACCTTTTGTTTAGAAAAAAATATTATTTTTGTCAGCTAGCTTATATAGTTTTGTTTACATTTGTTCCCACATGCCCTTTAACCATTTCTCTGTTTTATTGTATGCATACATACATGAGCCTCCAACTTGATTTGATCATGTCTTTTTTCACTAACACTAATTTAATATAAATTGTATTATATATGTGTATATAATGTATAATATAAATATACTGTGCCGATAATTATTTAATTATTTAATTCATTATTAGATGTCTCAATCTACATTCCTATATATATTTTTAATAATTAGTTTACTGCACAAATTATTTTTAAATGTTTTTTTATTATGTATAAATCTATAAAAAAATATTTTTATTATTTTTAAGATTTGAGCCTTTTTTCCCTTAAAATGTAACATATTTACATCTTAACTAACCTCATATTTACTATTATTGTTATTATTTAATTTATAAAAAATAAAGTAATAGATATATTAAGTAAGAGAAGCTTCAACCGGAATGGGCACTTTTTCTTTTGTAACTTACTCTACTAGGGTTTTTCTTGTATTCTAGTGCTCTGCTAGGGTTTTTTTTTGTGTTCTATTAAGATTTCAAATGTGCTCTAATAGGATTTTTCTAGTACTTTGATGTGTCCTGCTAGAATTTTAATGTATCATTTTGAGTTTTGATGTGCTCTGATAGGATTTTGAGAAAGAATCATTATTTCTTTATCTTTTACAATTCAACTATCATGATCGATTTGTCTGCTATAACGGTGAAGAATATTAATCCTAATGTAGGAGATGAAAAAACTTTCCTAGCTTTGGATGCATCTGAGATCAGAAGACGAGCTAGTCTGGTTGCTACGATTCTCCAGAAGTTTTGGAACCATTACAATTTTCGAATTTTTGAAGGCGGTACCCCAGATCTGGTTTTTCAATCGGCTATGAATTTGATCCAAGAATACCACCAACATCATTCTCCTAAATTTTGCTTTTTATTTATATTCTTTCTCCTTTAGTAATTTACATTATGATATTTTGATTATGTGGAGTTTTCACTTTCTTTGTTACTTTTTGGTTGTCCAAGTTGAACCCATCCTCTCATATATTCATTTTATTATTCTAATGAAATAAAATACTACTTTGATAAAAAAAAATAGATATATTAAGTACCTATTAATACATACACTAATAATAATTTCTTTTGGGTTACCCGCAATTCTGATTAGTTTCATTACAATTTCTTTTGGTTACCCCTATTATGTAGGCACCCTGAAAATAATTGATTCCATTTTCTATTTTCCTTTCTGGAATTGGCTCAAAAAAATTCCAAAAGTTAGGCACTGCCCCATTTTGCTAATGGCTAATGACTCATTAGTCCAAACCCATTATATAGAAGGGAAAAAAATGTGTTATTACTAATTAGTCATTTTGGATTAAATAAATAAAAAAAAGTATGGAATAAATCATTGAGAGTAACGAGGCATGTTATGCATGAATTTTAGTGGTAGTGCTGCTAAGTCCTACATTAGCAAAGACCAAAATCATACATATTTTATAAGAGGAGAGAAGATTGTGCATGAAAATAAGAAATCCAATTATTCACACTCATGTGTTAAATAACACATAACATTAGTTTATTAATTAGTTATTAAATTCTTTTATTGACCGGAGTTATTTTTCATAACAAAATACTTTTTTTCTTTTAAAGTTTTACAATGTTGTTCAACTAAATATTTATAGGCCTTGTCTATTCAAATGTTTTTATTTTTAAAGGGTGATCTTGTAAGTTTCAACTCTCAATTTTTTTTAAAAAATGGTGAATAAGATTTTTAACCAAAATGTCAAAAATTAAGTGTATTTGGATGAGAGTAGTATTAGAATAACTGAATAAGTAAAAAAAAAAACACCTCAATAATTAATTTTAATGTTGATTCTTATTAAATTTTATAGAAAAAAATTTGATATTGAATCAAATATCATTATTTATATAATTTTTAAACTAATAAATAAATAAGTAAAATATATTCTCAATATTCTTTTATATATAAAATATTCTCATCAATGTGATAGTATATAATTTGAAAACAAATTAAATTCTAATTTAAATAAATCTTGGGTGGGAAGAGAAAAGGGAAAAAAACATTATCTATGAAATAATGATTCATAGTGCAAAAATGATGAAGTCAAACAATTGAGAGAGAAAAAGGAGATATTGTAACTTGCTTGCAAGTGCTCATCTTCATAATAATTAATTAAAGAAAGAAAGCAAATGGCTGTCACTTTCTCTTTCCTGCCCGCGCTGCCCCGCTTGACACTCTCACATTCCAAGCCTGCCCGGCCGGCCCGTTCTTGAAAGGGAAAAAAAAAGCTTTCTCCCTTTTCACATGCAAGTTTTCATTTTTCTGCTCCCTCTCTCTTCCACCTACAGCCCCTTTGGACTCAATTTCAGAACTCTGTTGGTTTGATTTCTTTTCTGTTCTTGTTTCTTTTAGTTATTTAGCACCGTGCTTAACTTGTTGATCCTTGTTATCATTGAATACTAGGTTCTTGTTCCTTTTTTTTTTTGTTTTATTTGTTGTTCATGATGATGAAGAAAAAGCCTTAAATTATTGCAAGTGAGGCTGTTTGAGGTGACTCTTAATTTTTTTGATGTAAATATATATATATTTTTTCTTATTGAATTTTGAAGCTGTAAGGACTTTTGAGTATACAAAATAATTGGTGGGAGTTTGAGAGAAGATGGGGTTTGAGAATAATGCAATTAAAGCAGGGAGTTTGGATGTTGGAAAGTCAAAGGGAGGGAAGAAGAAGAAGAAGAAGAATAGAGATGGTGATGGTGATGAGAGTGGGTGTTGCCTTAGATTGAGTTTCATTGGAAGTTGCATACCTTCAAGATCAAAGGTTGATAACTCCATAAGTGGCACCACAACTAGTGCTCATAGTGGTAATTTTTTCTTAATTATATTTTTTAATTTTTCTTTTTTATGTATATCTCACTTCTTTGGCTTCATGATATGTTTGTATTGATATCAAAAAATAAGTGAAAAAACAAAAATTTGGTTGTCTTTACTTTTTTGTTTCTAGTCATCCTTTTGTATCTTTGAGGTGCTAATCTTAGTCTTAATAAGCATACATAAATCATAAGTTAATTTAATTACTGATCATAGAGGAAGTTGTGAATTCCCACAGATGCATAATCTTTTTGTTAGTGTAGCACTAAATATAAATCATAGCTTGGTTATTCTAGCAAGGATCATAAATTCCTAAGTTAAAATAGAAAAAGAGAAGAGGGAAACTAGATAAAAGATAATAATAGTTAACATCATCAATTCATCATACCATCATAAGAATATGTTATAGGCTTATGGCTCACAACTTAGTTGTGACTTCGATAGATGATTATTGAATCATATAGATTAAAGAAAGTTAAACCATGGATGCTAATTTTGGTATGAGCATTTTAAAACAACTTAAAATGTGTTCTCTAATTCCCAGATCAAGTTGCGTAAATCGATGCATGTCAGATTCATATTATGTACCAGTTTTTATTAATCCTTTAAAATCCCAAGTTTTTTAGACTGAATTGAAGTGTCTTTTTTTTTTTTCCAATCAGTATATAAAGCATCTGCATATGAGAGAAGCAAAAGAGAAGCAAGTGCTGCACCAGAGTCCTCAACAACAACTAGTAATGCTGGAAGTGTCCCTTCCACTCCGAAGTTCAGCGAGGAGTTGAAGGTTTCTTCTCGGTTGAGAAAATTCACCTTCAATGAGCTTAAGATGGCAACTAGGAACTTCAAACCAGAGAGTCTTCTTGGCGAGGGAGGGTTCGGTTGTGTCTTCAAGGGTTGGATTGAGGAGAACGGAACTGCGCCTGTGAGACCGGGGACGGGTCTTACTGTTGCAGTCAAGACCCTTAACCATGATGGACTTCAGGGCCACAAAGAGTGGCTTGTAAGAAACTTATTCATCTCAACACTTTTTTCTTTCCATGGATTTCTCCTTTCAATTCTGCAATTGCTTTTTGTTAACATTCTCGATATAATTCTTCTTCTTTCCAGGCTGAGTTAAACATTCTTGGTGATCTTGTCCATCCTAATCTTGTCAAATTGATTGGTTTCTGCATTGAAGATGATCAAAGATTATTGGTTTACGAGTTTATGCCCCGAGGAAGTTTGGAGAACCATCTCTTTAGAAGTACACTACGAACTTATTCTCATCTCTATTGATGTGTTCACCACTGCTTATTTATATATGCAATCTCAAGTCATGGCTGAGAATTGGATTCTTTTGACACAAATATTATATCACAATTTTACACACTTAATGTATATGTTGGGTTGAAAATCAGTTTTTTTCTTGCACCGTGTTCTTGTAAATATTTATGCATGAGGAAGTTTAATCGTTTTCTGGTAACAACCATGAATTATGCAGAAGGGTCTATGCCTCTTCCTTGGTCTATCAGAATGAAAATTGCACTTGGTGCTGCAAAAGGTCTTGCTTTTCTGCATGAAGAAGCTCAGAGGCCCGTAATCTATCGTGATTTCAAGACATCTAACATACTATTAGATGCGGTATGTGAGTTTTTAACAAACAAGGCATTTTTATTTTTAGTTATTTTGCTATTCCGTATTCATACTCGCACCGCAAAATCACAAAATCAAAATTGTTTTTAGGAATACAATGCAAAGCTCTCTGATTTTGGACTCGCCAAAGATGGTCCCGAAGGGGAGAAGACACACATATCTACAAGAGTTATGGGAACATATGGCTATGCTGCTCCTGAGTATGTGATGACGGGTGAGTTTTGATCCTTATCGATAACTTTTGGAACTGTCACAAATTTAAGCTTTTCATCAGTACAAATTTAAAGATCTTATTTGCTTGTATATGCTTAACTTTTCTATTTCATTTATTAACTTGTTTCATAAGTTACTCTGCGAACCAAGTTATAATGTAGTAATTAAAAGAGCTGTTATCAGATATATCCAAAGTAAAACTTAGAAAACTATATGCTCTGCATCTGAAACAAAATTTTGAAGAGGCCTGAATATGGATTCTATTTCTATGCTTAAATTTTTTTAAAAAAAGTATTTTTCACTTGATAATATGAGGTCCTTTCTTCAAAACTCTGCAGTTGAAGTTTTAATTCTGACCTGAAACTACTGATTTTGATCAGGACATTTGACGACGAAAAGTGATGTCTATAGTTTCGGAGTAGTGCTACTGGAAATGCTCACTGGCCGCAGATCTATTGATAAGAACAGACCAAATGGGGAACACAATCTTGTGGAGTGGGCAAGGCCTTTTATCTTAGACCGAAGAATGTTCTATCGGATAATTGATCATCGCCTCGAGGGCCACTTCTCCATTAAAGGTGCACAAAAAGCCGCCCAGCTAGCAGCTCAGTGCCTTGCCCGCGATCCAAAATCCAGACCTATGATGAGTGAAGTCGTTCAAGTTCTAAAGCCTGTACAGAACCTCAAGGACATGGCCATCGCGTCTCGCCACTTCCAGTTTGTGCGAGTTGATCGTACCATGTCAATGCCGAATCCTAAAAACGGCATGCAAACACAACTAGGATCATTTTCAAGGAAGGGTCAACCTGTAAGGACCTTGTCAAGTCCAAGGGGTCCACCTGGTTCTCCATTTCATCATCATAGCAAGTCTCCAAAACCTAATGGATAAGAATCACAGCTCAAACCATAGCAACTCTATCCTTAGTTTGCTTCTCTATTCATTCACTTCCCTCAGCTCAAACCATCTTCTGAACTGAAGCGTATGGATCCAAGAGTAACTAAATTCGTCCCTCGCTTTCGATGTATACGAATCTTCTCACCTTAGAGGAGCTATTACATTATGGTGGGGACTGGGTTCACAAGCTGAAGCAAAAGAACAGAATATACTACAGCTTTTATGTGTGGAATTTGTTTTACCTTTTTCCACCTTATTATAGTTTTATTATTAGGCTTCTTTCCTTTCATAATGTAACTATGTAAAAAAAAGTTGGTGTTGATAACTCATGTTATGATTCATAGATGTTTACATACATACTCATTGGTCATTATACTTGTTAGTAAATAACTCATTAATGTAACTTATGTTCCATACTTGTACCAGAAACATGGTAGAGTTTCACTGAATTAGATGTGC
>JASCZI010090676.1:72096-106590 GCA_036250425.1 Stylosanthes scabra
TTCCCCAGAAATGGTGACGAAAGATTTGGGCCGCCACTCATGCTGGATGAGAGCGCTTGCCCTGCCATAGTTGTTGGCGCGAGCCTTCACTATGGTCAATGGGTCCAATGCATGCTGGGTGCCAAGGGTGAGGGTGTTCTCGTTGGACGAGAACCTGTGTGTCACCTCGGCACCAACAGCAGTGATGGTCAAGGGGTTGACCACATGATAATATGAAGCATTCAAAGTGTCACCCTTGTCATTCCTGTACGCAAGAACTCGAATCAGAAACGAATTAAATTCGTTGGCACAAAGAGGGGAAAAAGAATAGACATTAATTAATTCATTTTTAAATTTAAAAGCATACATGCTACATATTCTAAACAGATCATCATAAAATTCAGCATCTCCAGACGTGGCTAACATTAAAGTCGAAGTGAAATAAATGCATATAATTCAACTAAAAGTATGGCTTGAAAGGTGGCATCTATTACTCACACATTCAATGCGGCAATCAAGTCACCTTTCGTGAAGCTGAGTCCAGCGTTCGATTTTGTCAAATCCCCACTTTTGGTATCATATGAAAGATCCACTCCGAGAGCAAGAACATTAGTTCCAACAACAGCAGAAAGGTTCACGATTGGGTTTGCCGTCAACCCAACACTGGTGCTCACTCCAGCATGGTCATGCAAGTACTGAAGTTCCACCTGTTCAGAAAAATAGCCAACAACTTAATGCCAATTAAGGATTATAATGCAAATATGCAATAAATGCAGGATTTACCCAGATTTAAGGAGGTTGGTTTCTCTAACTACATAATTATTCTAGAGAGTAGAGACATTAATATGTAATTATGTACAATGTTCTTACCTTGCCAGACCTTTGATCAGGAACTTTGAAGCTAAAGATAGCCTTCAAACCAGGGGTAGGCTCATCAACAGTGATGGTAGTGAAGACCTGAAAGGAACCATCATGAATCAAGTTTAGCAAAACTATCATAGGAATAAAAAAGATTGCATAAACAATTAGACATTGAAAAGGTGCTCCCTGGAGAAATTTCAAATTCAAATAGATTATATTTTGCATGCTATTACTACATATGATATAATATGACAACAAAATGATTAGTCTAATCTATAGTTGAATGCAGAAGCAGGTTTAAAAATTATGTTAGTGGCTGAGAAATCAGAACCATGGCAGTATACACATAGTTGAAGATATAAATTATCCAAACAAAAACGCCAAACTTACATTAGAATCTGTATCAACTTTGATATCGGTGGTGACATTTTTGTTCTTCAACTGGGTGTTAACATCAGCCACAAACAATTCACCTTTCCTGGTTCCTGATGATGTGATAGCCTACAGCAGCAGACATAAACATTAGACATGTAGGGCAAAACAGGTTTAAATGATACTAAAATCATGGATGCCAAACTTTTAAGAAATGGGCTTCACAGTATCAATTTAAAGAATGCATTTAAAACACATAACTGCACCTGATTCGGTACTTTAAAACAAGCTCATTGAATTTCTAGGGCTCCACAAAGGATAGGATACAAAATATTAAAATTAACACAGTTGACAACTTTAATTCAGAGTAGATCATGGCAGCAAGTAAGGCTGTAGGGCAGAGTGGACAACCCCAAAAATACGATGGGAATTTGTTGAACACTCATAATTAAAACTTATAAATCCTAACTATCTTTTGGCTTTTTGAACATTACACCCTAAAAAATAGACAATGAATGCAATTTAGACTCTACTTAAGAAGCATTTACAAATCGTTTTAGTCAGTGTTATAATGGAAAACGGTTAAATCACACATATTTGAGTCCTAACATGCATAACTAACTGAAGAAAAAGGAAGTGAAGCAAATTTCAAATCATCAAATGAGAGACAGTGATGTCAATTACCAAGAGCAAAGAGAAAGTAATTCAAATAACCAAAGAAAAAGAGGAGTGGATTATTTTTCCTTTTTCAAAAAGATATAAACATGCAATTGAAGAATGAAAAGCAGTATATGTATAGTTATCAATACTTGAAAATTTCAAAATTCAAAATCAATAACACAGCATTCTTCAGTCAAGATAAACAGAGATTTTCAAATTACAAAACCTCCAAACTGAATCCGTCCATTTAGTTCAAACCAGTTCATTCATTTCATCAACATTATTCACACAAGCAACTAAAAGAAAATCCAACACCAAAACAAACATTCATACCACCACTAATTCAGCTTATAAATAAATTTTAAAAAGACAAAAAGAAAAAGAAAACTGACAACTCCAATGGGTGAGTAGGTACTGATGCTGAACTTGTGGTCACTGTGGTAGTCCTTGAACAACAGGTCTACAAAAAATGGAAAACAAAAACCGGAACTTTCAGGGTTTATCAAAAGAACTCACGAATTTCATATTTAAAAAACAACAAGGATTGCAAATTCAAATCCAGCAGATGAAGAAACTAGATAGAGAAAACGGTGGAAGAGAGAGAGAGAGAGAGTAAGGTACCCCTGGCTTTTTTGCCGATTTCAGTGTAGAGACCAGGACCCTTTGCCATTGGAGAAAGAAAGCGAAGATGGGAATCACAAGTGTTTTCTGCTTTTATTTTCAATGAAAAATAAAAAATATAATAAAAAAATATGTTTGGTTGTATTTTATTTTAAATAAGGAAAAGTAGAAATAACCAATATTTTTCTAACCAATAAATCAGTCAACAAAAAATAATAATTAACTAAAAGAAATAGAATATCTAAAAACTATAAACAGACCATCCGAAACCTAAAGAAATAGAGTATCCAATATAAGTTGTTAGTTAATATTGGCTGAATTTTTATTGGTTATCTAGTGTTTCAAAAAATCTGAAAAATTGAAAAGTTAAAACGTATCCTTGTTTTCACCGTTTCGTGTAAGAAGTGAAAATGACAAAATGTTTTCAATAGCAATGGTGCTATGAAGAGTCATCAATAAGCCAACAAGTTTAATTAGAAGTTATTATCTAAAATTTTAAAAATTATCATCCGAAATTAAAATATGATATCATTCAAAATTAACTTACGTTATCATTCGAAATTGATCAAAATTATTATCCAAATATCATCACCACCACCATCGTTACCAATAACAGCATTATTAGCACCACCACAACAACATCAAAAACCTCATCACAACCACTATCATAATCGCACCACCATCACAACAAAAACGGCTATAGAAGAAGAAGAAGACACCACCACTAACCACAACCGCAGTTGGTGAGAGGCGAGGACAATGTGCTTGAGGTTGGAGGATGAGGAAGGTATCGCTACTGGAGGACGAGGAAGCAACCATTGTTGTGGTCGAACAAGCTGCCACAACTTGTGTTGGAAGACTACTCAAGAGAGAGACGAAAGCTAGTGGAGTATAAGGCTTGTTGATCGTCGCTGGAGTTGTCGTAGGTTGAGATGACGCTGTTGTGATGAAGGGAAAGAGGCGTTGTTATGATGAGAACTTGGAAAGACGAAAAGAATACGTTGGCTTTTTGTTGGTTAAAGAGCATGGTATCCTATACTTATTCTTTTCAATAATGTTAAATAACTAATAAAAATTTAATCAGTCAATAACTTAACTTAGATATTCTATTTTTTTAAATTTTGGATGTTCTGTTTTAAAAAATTTACAAAATTAGCTGATGATTACTTTAAATTTCGAATATTTTATGATTTTCATTAGATACATTCTATATACAATGATTATGGATATTATATTTTTTATTAATTAATTTGTTAATTAGAAAATTATTGATTAAATATTTTTTTCCTAATGTTTTCTATCCAAAAACTCGGTTGCATTGCTGTAAATTTTAAAAAAGTAACCAACTAACCACAAGCATTTAACTTTGGGAGTTCAAATCCTGGTTAAGGAAAAAAGTTACTTCAATGATATAGAATATAGATACGTGGCTTTGACTTAAAGATAGTTAAAAGACAATATTTACTCGGCTGCGTCTAATGTGACTATGCTCTTAGTCTACCAATTCATTAGCTTATGGGAGGCTGCCATGTCATCATTGATTAGCTTAGTGCATTAAAAAATATTAGCTGCGTGGGAAGCGCGGTAAATAACATGATACATCATGTGGGCAATTTGGGTATTCCCATTGGTTATCCATGACAAGATAATAAGAAGAGTAGCCGTCGGAAAACATAACAAAGGAAGGTGGCAGAGGGTGGTGAATTCCAAAAAGGGGATGAGTACGCGGGGTGATGGCGGTGAGGGAGTGACGACGTTTGATGAAATGACTGTAGCGGGTGGTGGTGGAAACCCTCCTACTTAAAGCGTTTTCGTCTTTGTTAATAGGAGGCGGAGGAGCCGTTGTAGTTACCAGCGGTGGTGGGTGGCCTGTTATGAAACAGGAGTTGGATGAGCAGTAGTAGGCTGGATCGGGTTTCATTAAGAAAGGGGAAGAAGATGCATGGTGTATTGAGCTGGAAATTGGCAATTTTACCCCAAAGCCTCCCTTGCCCGGCACACGGTCAACATTTCCAAATGCCAGCTGTCATATAAACATTGGTTTGTGGTGTGTAGTCATCGTAGCCATGGTAAATGGTAGGCATCATTTACTCATGCATCTTTGACAACTATTTTATTTTAATATTCTTTATCTTTCAAAAAAATATACTATACCTTTCATGTACCAAAAAGAAAATTATGCAAGCTCAAGAACGTTACAAGGGATGAAGTAAGAAAGGGGAATAGTGTTATATGTTTAATTATATTTTAGGATATGTTAGTTATACATTAAAATTTAATTATTAAATTAGTCACTAAGTATAAAATATAAAATATATATTAAAAATAATTAAATAATATATGTATACACACAAATCTCTTAAATAAAGCATTTTTTCTGGAATTGTAAATAACAAAATACTAATGTATACGCCTATACGGTGCCTTATTTTTCTCTGTATTCCTACTGCTGGATAGTTGATGCTTTATGCTTGGTATTAAGTGTTCAAGACTTGTTTCATTATCAAAGATTTGTGGAAGGATTACTTCTTCAATATTGTCTTAAGTTGTTATCTATCTAAAATGCATTGATGAGTAAGAATGTTAATTCACATTTTGTTTATATTCATGCTTCTTAAGAAACTTAACGGATAGAGAATAGAGAGATGAAACTCACATCATATAATCATCATATTACAGAATCCAAACCAAGGTATCAATTCTCGCCTCTATAATTGATTTTGAGAAAATTGAAATCGTTTGCTTCCTATCAAAATCACTTGCAAAACAAATCCCAAACGTAAGCATATATTTGATCCTTCCATTTTTTTCTGCAAAAATTATTTTACAACTAGTCTTTGTATCTGTAGTTGAAAATCCTTTTTCTTAAAAGAAAAGAAACAAATGCAACAAATCACTTCATATCATTATTTCTTCAAAAATAGAATCAAACATGTATCTCATTAACAAACTAGGACATAAAGGAATATTGCAGTGAACCATTGGGGAAAAACAGCATAAAATTTTCGCGCAAGTTAAAGCCTCAACAATGAGTCAAACCATTTGGTTTATAAAAAAACCTACTTATTTTTACAAAGTTGAATTGCTCAAAATGTAAAGAAAACATAAACGCTTCTTGCCCAAGAAGAACCACCAACTTTAAGAAAATAAAAACTGCATGCTTCCTATCCCCCTTTTCCCCTATAACAAAAGCTCATGACAAGATGGATAAAAACTCCTAGGGCTTGAGAACCAAACCCAATCCAACCTTTGCACTCTTCTCGATGGCCTTGGTGTCGACTTCCCCAGAAATGGTGAAGAGCGATTTGGGGCGCCACTCATGCTGGATGAGAGCGCTTGCCCTTCCATAGTTGTTGACGCGAGCCTTCACTGTGGTCAATGGGTCCAATGCATGCTGGGTGCCAAGGGTGAGGGTGTTCTCGTTGGACGAGAACCTGTGAGTCACCTCGGCACCAACAGCAGTACTGGTCAAGGGGTTGACCACATGATAATATGAAGCATTCAGAGTGTCACCCTTGTCATTCCTGCCGGCAAGAACTCGTATCAGAAACGAGTTAAACTCAGTTGAGGGGAAAAGAGTACACATTAATTCATTTTAAATTTTATAAGCATACATCGTACATATCCTAAACAGATCATCATAAAATTCAGCATCTCCTGACGTGGATAACATTAAAGTTGAAGTGAAATAAATGCATGTAACTAAAAGTATGGCTTGAAAGGTGGCATCTATTACTCACACATTCAATGCAGCAATCAAGTCATCTTTGGTGAAGCTGAGTCCAGAGTTCGATTTTATCAAATCCCCACTTTTGGTATCATATGAAAGATCCACTCCAAGAGCAAGAACATTAGTTCCAACAACAGCAGAAAGGTTCACAATTGGGTTTGCCGTCAACCCAACACTGGTGCTCACTCCAGCATAGTCGTGCAAGTACTGAAGTTCCACCTGTTCAGAAAAATAGCAAACAACTTAATGCGAATTAAGTATTAGAATGCAAATATGCAATAACTGTAGGATTTACCAAGATTTAATGAGGTTGGTTTCTCTAACTACATAATTATTCCAGAGACATGAATATGTAATTATGTACAATGTTCTTACCTTGCCAGACCTTTGATCAGGAACTTTGAAGCTAAAGATAGCCTTCAAACCAGGGGTAGGCTCATCAACAGTGATGGTAGTGAAGAGCTGAAAGGAACCATCATGAATCAAATTTAGCAAAACAATCATAGGAATAAATGGGGTTGCATTATGAATTAGACATTGAAAAGGTTCTCCCAGGGAAAATTCAAATTTCAAATAGATTATATTCTGCATGCTATTACTACATAGAAATATACAAAGTATATGCCAACATGATTAATCTAATCTATTGTTCAATACAGAAACGGTTTTAATAATTATGTTATTGGCTGATAAATCAGAACCAAGGCATTATAAACTTGGTCTTAGTTGGAGATAAAAGCAGACGATAAGAAATATAAATCATACAAACAAAAACGGCAAACTTACATTAGAATCTGTATCAACTTTGATATCAGTGGTGACATTTCTGTTCTTCAATTGGGTGTTAACATCAGCCACAAACAATTCACCTTTCCTGGTTCCTGATGATGTGATAGCCTGCAGCAGCAGACATAAACATTAGACTTGTGGGGCAAAACAGGTTTAAATGGTACTAAAATCATGGATGCCAAACTTTTAAGAAATGGGGTCCACATTATCAATTTCAAGAATGCATTTAAAACACATAACTGCAACTGATTTGCTACTTTAAAACAAGCTCAATGAATTTCTAGGGTTCCACAAAGTATAGGATACAAGTTATGCCTACCATTTTTGTCAGATACATCCTAGATCTTTACAAAATATTAAAATTAAAACACTAGACACCTTTAATTCAATGTAGATCATGGCAGCAAGTAGGGCAGAGTGGACAACCCGCAAAATACAACGGGAATTTGTTGAACACTCATAATTAAAACTTATAAACCCTCACTATCTTTTGACTTTTAGAACATTATACCATAAAGAATAGACAATGAATGCAATTTAGACTCAACTTAAGCAACATTTGCAAATCATTTCAGTCAGTGTTATAACGAAAAACTGTTAAATTACACATATTTGAGTCCTAACATGCATAACTAACTATAAAAATAAAGTTCTCACTTTAGTTTTCAACTGAAGAAAAAGGCAGTGAAGCAAAGTTCAAATTACCAAAAGAGAGACAATGATGTCAATTACCAAGAACAAAAAGAAAGTAATTCAAATAACCAAAGAAAAAGAGGAGTGGGGTCTTTTCCTTTTCAAAAAGATATAAACATGCAATTGGATTGGAGGATGAAAAGACAGCATCAATGTGAGATTAGAACTTCAATCTCAAAATCAATGGTCTTGAGTTTAAATCCTAGAAGAAGAAGAAAATCGTTTTCTTTTTTCAAGAAAAGGAACAAATAAGAAACCAAAGAAACCAAACCAAATACCCGAATTCTCATTATATATAGGTATAGATTTCACTCAAAAGGGCTTATAATAAAGCTAGTAGCAAAACAAAATATGTTTTGTTCAATAATTAAGTATTGAAGAATGAAAAGCAGTATATGTATAGTTATCAATACTTGAAAATTTCAAAATTCAAAATCAATAACACAGCATTCTTCAGTCAAGATAAACAGAGATTTCCAAATTACAAAACCTCCAAATTGAATCCGTGCATTTAGCTCAAACCAGCTCATCCATTTCATCAACATTATTCACACAAGCAACTAAAAGAAAATCCAACACCAAAACAAACATTCATACCACTAATTCAGCTTATAAATAAATTTAAAAAAAAAAAAAACTCACAACTCCAGTGGGTGAGTAGGTACTGATGCTGAACTTCTGGTCACTGTGGTAGTCCTTGAACAACAGATCTACAAAAAAGAAAAAGAAAAAAAAAACCAGAAGTTTCAGGGTTTATCAAAAGAACTCACAAATTTCATATTTAAAAAAAAAAAAACACGGATTGCAAACTCAAAATCCAGCAGATGAAGAAACTAGATAGAGAAAACGGTGGAAGAGAGAGAGAGAGAGAAAGGTACCCCTGGCTTTTTTGCCGATTTCAGTGTAGAGACCAGGACCCTTTGCCATTGGAGAGAGAGATAGAGAAAATGGGGATCAGAAGATTTTAATTTGTGTGGGGAAGAAAATCGGAGGAATAGTGAATGAAAGGTTGAGCGAATCTGAAAATAATTTATATGTGAAACCCTAAATATTAAAGATTTTAATTTAATTTCTCGAGGCTTGTTCTCCAGGAAACAAATTCTGATTAAATCATCTCCGCCGTTGGTTCCAAGCTTTCCCTAAATCCTTCTTATTTCCCAATTTTGAGGGTTTTCGTTTCATTTTAATTTCACTTTAATTTAGATTTAGATATCTCACCTATTCACTCGTCACTCAAATTTTATTATCCATTTTAATAAAATTACTTATTATTATTAATTAATATATAAATGTATATATATAATTTAGTCATTTTTTCACAAAAAAAAATTCATTTTTAATATGAATCATACTATGAAACTAACGTTAGGAGATCAATAGGAAACCAATAAGTATAATTAGGAAAATAGTAAAAGGTAAAAGATAAAAGAAAAGAAAAAAATAATAATATTAGCTTTCTATTATCGTCCAGACTATTAAAACTTTCTCTTTTAATATATATTTTATATTTTAATGTGTATTATACACTTAATAGTTATAGTTATTGTATACTCAAACAAACCTTCATATCACATAGCAGTTATTTTGTATTCCGAATGAGTAAAAAAAACCATAATTCAACACTAAAAAAAATCCTATTAGATTAGGAGAAACTCTAGCCCAAAAGTGAAAAAAAAAGAGACAAATAATATTAACGAAAAGAAAAAGTCTTGATAGTCAATAATATTAGAAAAATAATAGGAAGCTAATATTTTTTTTTCTTTTTTCTATTTTACCTTTCATTATTTCTCTAATTACATTCATAGATTTCTTATTAATCCTCTAACTATGGTTCTATAGCATTATCCTAGTGAAAAATCAATAAATTTATAGGACAAAAAATCTCTTTTTCTTACCATATTTGCAAAATGACGCATCAAAATTTGATTTCTAAAATCTGTGAAAATATACATACGATGATATCTTATTATTTTTATCACATTTAAAATTATATTTTTTAATTTCTAGATTTATTTAATGTTCGTATCTTTTGAGTTTATTTAGCAATATATATACTTTTGGTATCATTAATAATTTTTTAGTCCCTAATTAATGATCTTAATTATGTTCAAATATTTTGGACACCAAAAAAATTTATATATGTTCAAACATTGGAAAAGGATTTTCTTTTTTGAATTTTAAGTAAAAAGAAAGACTAAACAGAAAGGACCAAAATTATCATGATTGAATTAAAATAGTTTATGAATAAATTTAGGTCTTCATGACAAGGCAAAGCTACGTTAAACTTTTGGGAGGGATGAAAAATTAATGGAGGGCTAAATATTAATTTTGCAAAAAAATGTAGAGTATTATTTTAATCTTAATGTTTGATTTCAATTCTAAATTATTCTCAAACATTTTAATTATACTATTTTAGTCCTGAAAAATTTTCAATATCTTATTTTAATTCCAAAAAATTTAATTCAATATTGTTCCACTATTAAAGTTAAAATGAAAAAATAATTAAAAAAGTAATATGGACATTAATCTTCACTCCTCCACATAAAACATTCTCGTTAAAAAAAATAATAAAAAACTAAAATTAAGGTTATAAAATCTCTCCTCTAAATCTATATATATCTTGATTTCATATTTTTTTATTTAAAATTTTTTCTAACGATAATGTTTAGATGTCTATCATGTTGAAAATTGAAAAATTATTATCAACTCCACTCTTTCTATTAATAGAATAATTAAAACATTAGATGCTAATTTAAAATTTAAACCAAATGTTAAAATTAAAATAATATTTTATCTTAAAAAATAAAACATTTAGAGGAGGCTAAAATTAAATCTAAGCTATAATTTTAAAAAAAAAATTTGACGTTTGGGAGGCCGATGCCCCATAAGACATATGAGGTTCCGCCCCTCCATTCATGCATCAATCTATGATTTGTTTATACATTTATATTAATAGGCCACGCGTTAAATATAACAACATTAAAATTTAGCTCAAAAAATTTTAAGTCATGATAAATAAAATAAAAATTCTTTTTATTAGAATAAATGTTTTTACAGTGTTATCATTAATTTATAAAATAAAATTTTCTATTCTAAATAAGTTTGTGAGAAGCCACTAACAGAAAGTTCATGAAGGTTTTGTTAATTTTCAATGATCCATATCATATCAATGTGGCTTAACCACCATAACGAAATACGGTTTATTCATTTATTGTATTACGACTACGATATCTCTGCTCAACTCCCCATTATTATAATGAATTAATATAGTCAGCAATGTCACTAGAGCGACTAAAAGGATGAGCCTAATCAGGCCTAACATAGATTAAACATTTTTGATAAATAAGTTAAATTCAAATTTTAATTAAAATATTTTTATTTAAAGAGATCATACTTAAATATATTTTTTTTTCTAAAGACAGTTGTAGTTCATTTCATTGATGGAATAAAATGATTACATAAGGATAGGGTCCAAACTTTGACAACCAATAAAAAAAGAGATGTGGGAACTCCACCTGAAACTAGAAAGTAATAATTAATTGAACCAAAGTATTAGAAGGAAGAAAGAAGGAAAGACAGAAAAGAAGAAAGGGGAATTAGGGTATCTTCATGGAGGATGGTAGCGGTGGCACTCTTGAATCAGAGAAGCTGCTGAGGAAAAAACAGATTCAGGCGAACATACCACTTGGTCGAAGATGCGTCTGTTCCTTTCCGTCCAAAGATTCCACATAGTAATAGCCAGAGCACCCATTCTTCGTTTCCAATTTGAATGCCTCTTGTTGTCTTCTAACAATCTCAACCACCATTTCCAAAAATCTTCGGCATCATCCGTAGCTGCTATAGGTTGATACTCAGAGAGACGCCAGCCATCAACAGCAAAGGGACATTGGACTAAACAATGGAGAGAATTTTCGCCTTGGTTATCACAGCGGGGGCAATTGTTCATCATCGAAGGGAATCGTTTCTTCAAACGATCTCGAATTGGTAATCCATCAAGGAGGGACTTCCAAATGAAGACTTTCACCTTAGGAGGACATCGAAGTTCCCAAAGTGACTTCCACAGAGGCTTCAAGCAGCATTGCTCTGGAAGGTGGATAATGGGGGGATGAAACACCTGAAACGCTACCTTGTAACCAGAAGCCACAAAATAGTTGCCGCTTTTCTCCAAGAACCAGGTAATTGAATCAAAATTATTTACTGCAATGTTCGTTTGAATGATTTCTGATGCAATCTCTGGAATGAACATATTGTATATTAGCTCCGAATTCCATTGTTTATTGGAGTCCAACAATTGAGATACCCACATGATATGTGTTTGTAGCTGTTGTTGTTGGTAGAGAGAAATAGGCTTGAATTTCTTTAGCCATGGGTCTTTATAAATTTGAATCAGGCAACCATTACCTACTTTCCAAAGTAAACCTTTCTCCAACACTTTCCTACCTTCAATAAGGCTTCTCCACGCCCATGATGGACGATTTTCAATCTGGGCATTTAAGAAATCAGAGGAAGGGAAATATCTACCCTTGTAGAGTCTGCTAAGAATAGAGTTAGGCCTTTTAAGTAGACGCCAACCCTGCTTCGCTAACATTGCCAAATTAAAGGCTTTGAGATCCTTAAAGCCAAGGCCTCCTTGGGATTTCTCTCTGCAAACAATATCCCACCGAATCCAGTGCTGTTTCCTTTCAGTGCTTCGTTGCCCCACCAAAAATTCATAATCTTCTTATGAATATCATCTAGTAAAGTGTCTGGGAGTTTAAAACAGGAGAGACTATATAAAGGAATGGCAGTGGCCACTGCTTTGATTAGGACTTCTCTCCCACTTGTTGAGAGCATAGAGCCTTTCCAAGCTTGCAATTTCTTTTCAACTTTGTCTTTAACAAAGTTAAAATTATCCTTCTTAGATTGATTCACCACAGCCGGCAACCCTAAATACCTATTTAGAGCCCCAACATGAGAGATTTGAAGGAGCTGAGAGATAGAATTTCGGATGAGAGAAGTAGTATTCCTGCTAAAGAAGAGTGATGATTTTGAAAAATTGAGGATTTGACGACTGAAGGAACTGTAGTCATTAAGAATAGATAGAAGTTGCTAGCATTCGTTCATAGTAGCCTTACAGAAAAGAATTGAATCATCCGCGAAGAAGAGGTGTGTAATCATAGGGCATCGGGGATTAATTCTGATACCAAAGAATAAGTCAGAGATTGCACCTTTCTGTAGCATGAAGGAAAGACCCTCTGAGCAGATAAGAAACAGAAATGGGAAGAGATGATC
This sequence comes from Stylosanthes scabra, assembly GCA_036250425.1. Classification (NCBI taxonomy): domain Eukaryota; kingdom Viridiplantae; phylum Streptophyta; class Magnoliopsida; order Fabales; family Fabaceae; genus Stylosanthes; species Stylosanthes scabra. The sequence goes on from JASCZI010090676.1 coordinate 85,073, forward strand.
TCCTTATCTAAGGCCTCTAGTTGGGGAGAAGAAACCGTAAGGCTGGCCATTGATCAGAGTAGAATAAGTAACCGTAGAAACACATTGTTTCATCCAGCCTAGCCATTTCCCACAAAATCCTATTTTCTGCATAATTGTCCGCACAAAATCCCATTCCACGCGATCATAGGCCTTGCTCATATCAAGCTTTAAAGCCACCTCATTGGATCCATGACTCTTGTTTTTAAGGAAGTGCATGAGTTCATGAGCGATAAGGATGTTATCACTAATGAGTCTTCCTTTTGTGAAGGCACTCTGATTCTCAGAGATTATGCGATCCATTAGTCCCTGTAAACGATGAACCAAGATCTTAGAAACAATTTTGTAAAAAATTGAACTAAGGCTAATTGGTCGGATTGCAGTCATGGTCTCAGCATTCTGGACTTTGGGAATGAGACATATCTGAGTGTGATTTAGAGCTTTTAGGAACCTAGCACCTGCAAAGAAGCTTGAAACAGCAGGAATGAGATCACCTTTGATAGTGTGCTAGTAAAAATGAAAAAATTTGGCTGTGAAACCATCTTCCCCAGGGGCAGAAAAAGGATTAATAGAGAAAGTAGCTTGCTTGATTTCTACTTCTGTAACCATGCTTGTGAGCCTGGAATTAATAAGATCATCAATCATGGAAGGCATGTCATTTAGCAATTCTGATGCTGACAGAGGATTAGATGAGCTAAAGAGATCTTGGAAATACTCAATAGCTATTTTAGCAATGCCTTCAGGAGATGTGTGGCAACCCCCCGTGGTGTCAATCAGTCTGTGGATGGAGTTTTTCCTGCTTCTATTCTGAAAGGCAGCATGGAAAAATTTAGAGTTTTGGTCACCATATTTTAACCATTTAACCCTAGATTTTTCCTTCCAGAATCTTTCCTCACTCAAGAAGGCTTCAGATAGCTGTTCCTCCTTCTGTAGGATAGTAATAGAATTAGCCTCACTCCCTTTGTTCTTCTCAATGATAATCTCATCTCTTAGTTGTTGGATCAACCTCTGAGAGTTGCTTGAGCCTGTTCTTTGCCAAGACACCAAACTGTGACGACAAGCTTTAAGTTTAGAGTAGAACTTAAATATAGGAGAGCCTTGTACTTGCGTCTGCCAACACTGAGCAATAATATTACCAACCTCCTCTAATTCACAGCACCGCTCCTGAAACTTGAATCTCCTTTTGGCCTTATTATTCTCTTTCACAGCAGAGCAAGAGAGGCCTATGATCAGAGCCCAGATCATCTAAGTGAAGAATATTAGCCCTCGAATAGTCAAACCTAAAAGCCACATTAGATAAACAACGATCCAGTCTCTCCTTGATTAAATTCTGACCATACTGTCGATTACACCAGGTGAATTTGGGACCTTGATATCCCAAATCAATTAAATTAGCCTGGTTAATGAAATCATTGAAGGCATCAATTGATGAATCTGCTTTGCGGTTACCACCCTCCTTCTCATGATGAGAGCTAATAGCATTGAAATCACCAAAGACCAGAAAATTTTCAGAGTTAGTTCTGATAAAAGAGAGAATTCTGGAAAATTGAGTAACTCTTTGAGATTCCCTAGTATCAAGATACACAGCCGCAACTTTAATAACCTTCTGACTTGCCAAATTTTTCCATGAAAAAAGAATGTAGAAATCCTCTGATTCAAGGATAGTAATATCAACAGCATCTTTCCAAGTTAGAACAAGACCACCAGCTAGTCCTCTTGGTTCCACACAAAAAGTCTTCTTGAAACCGAATTTAGCACAAGTAGCATTAACCTTCGAAGAGTTGTTCTTGGTTTCACATAAGAACATCACTTCGGGGGAATGGGATCTACAAATCCCTTGGATGTTGTGAACCATCAGGGGATTCCCCGTACCCCGACAGTTCCACATCAACATGATCATTGGGAATTGGGTGCCCATTGTGGGGTGGCACCCTTTCCTTCTTCAGTATTGGTAGTATCACCCAAGCACAGTTTCTTAGGATTTTGATCTTCTCTATCACTTGAGGAGACACGTTTGACACCAGAAACAGGTTTAAACTTGCGCCGTGCTTATTTCTTTATAGATAACTTGGCAGATGTAGATTTGGTAGTCTCTGTAGAAGTAGTAAAAACAAAATCTTGAGGCTGGTATGTACTGTGTTTAGTCATATTTATGATTCCTGCATTAACCTCAGGGACATCAGTGATAGGGAGATTAGGATTAGCTTTACTCAGCACCTCCTCATTATCTCCTCTACTATGACTCTCAGCACTAGAATTCATAGAAAGGCTAGCTAGACTTTTGGTTAGATTGACTGGCACTGGTTTGATTTGTTTGCCCTGGCTATTATCCCTGCTATGATTCAAATTAGGGTCTGAATTTTCCTTTGAGGAAGGAAAACGTCGACCACCTTGGTCTGATTTCAGCCATTCTCCCCATTTCTCGTCCTAAATGACTCCTTTAATGGAATCCTCAATTTGAAACGTACAAACTCTGCTTTCATGACCAATGTGGCCTCAATAGCCACAAAAGTTGCCAATTCTCTCATATTTGAGGCCAATATTGAGAGTTTTTTTATTAGGGCCAGCAATCCTCAGAGACCTCCTCAGAGGCTTAGTTACTTCTAACCATACTTTGGCTTTAACAATGCAATTCTCTAACCCTCTGACTTGAAACAGATCTGCTTCGATAACATCGCCAAAGGAAGAGCCAAGTTTCCCGCCGATCTCTTTAGATTTATAGTGTTCAGGGAGATTCCAAAACTGAATCTAGAGAGGTACTTTGATGAATTCAGCATCTTCTATAGCCATATCCTCCTTCCATCTTTTGAGATTCAAAATAAAATTCTTGAAGAGTCAGGGTGAACCTCTTTCAATTCTGATCAAATCTTTTTCATCATAAAACTTTGAATCCTTCTGGTTGTCTCCAAATTGATTGCAGGGCTGTATCAATTGTAGAGCCAGAGAAAGAATGGTCAACGAGTAATCTTCCAATGAGACTTTTGGAGCATCTTGCAATACCATGTTGAATATCTGTAGCATCCAGAATAATGATAGGTTCATCATCAACTCTATCATGGACTGGAGACTGCAGAGGAGAGTTAGATGGGAGAGCCATCAAAAGAGTGAGAAGCAGATAGTAATTAGATCATCACACAGTAGAAGAAAATAGGATTACTCCCAAATAAAAACTTTACTAGGATTTAGGAAATCCTAGTAGAACACAATAGAAACCCTAACAGGACACAATTACTTACATTTTACTTAAATTTTTTATAAAACTTATAAAATTTAACAGGTGAGTTTATATATATATATATATATATATAATTAATGTTATAATAATTTTTTATATTTAAAAAAATATATTTTTATTAAATTTTAAATAAAAATTCATATAATCTATACATATTTTTTATCCTCTAAAATCATAAAAAATCATTCAACTCTATGTTATTTTTTTAATTAAGAATAACAATTAAGAATAGTTTATTAATTTTTTTAATATGTTAATAATTTATTATTTATCCTACGTTAAATTTTTTTTGAGTTAAAAAATAATTGAACTCTATGTTACAACTTCTAGCACCATGTTGTAAGAGGTCATATGGCATTGTCCTTCTTTAATTATAAGAGGTCTCCATCCGATTGGAGCTTCATCTAAGACATAAAGAAAAAACTTCTAGCATCATGAAACTAATTCTCCTAAAAGCTTAAGGTGACAAAGAAAGCGATATTTTGTTTCTTTATCCTTGCCTTCTATGAGCATGAGCTTATATTTAGAATTTAGCTCCATATGATTTTAAAGGCCTATACAGTACTGCGAATCAAGGTTAGGATTTTCAAATTAAAGGACCACTATGAATTAATAATATTTTTTTTATAAAAATATGTTAGAAAAGATGTTTGAACTTAAAATTTTTATTAGTTAAGAAAATAAATGTCATTTAAACTACCATTCGTTGGCGAATTCATAGCATAAATAATTAAACTAATTAGTAAACGAATATCCCGCATAACGATTTTGGTTCCAAACGTTAACATATTTGGGTGAATGGTGTAAATTAAATTAGATTTTGCATCTGAATATAAAAGCTTGTTTTTCTTAATTAAACGAACTGCTTAATTACTTACAAGTTATTACAACATGCAAGATGATATATATATATATATATATATATATATATATATATATATATTGGGTGAACGTATAAATTAAATGTCTTCTTTAATTTTTTTCTAGCTATATGAATGAATACCAATGTACATTTACAATAATTCATGATTCATGATATATATGAATATATGTAGTAGATATATATAGGGCTTCATAGTGCTAAGAGAAAGTAGTAAGCCAATGCCACTGGCAAGGCAATCAACATCCCTAATATGACCCTGTAATGAAATCAAATTAAATCAAATATAATATAAAGATGACCACATATATATACTATATTATTGCATCAAATTAAATCTTAAGCAAGATCAGAAATGGAAGATAGAGATGCTTTAATTCGGCAATACTCACGCAGTGCTTAATATTGCAGGATGAACGTTATACTCCTTTGCGAAAACGAAAGGTACAATTCCTTGGGGCAGTGCTGCCTGCCACATGCATGCAAAATAATCATACATAATAGTAATTTTTTATTACCATTTAATTTATAAAATAATTGGAAAGTAAATAATCACTAATCAAGTTTTAAACCGTTAACAGCACCCAATATTGGAGCAAATAGAAAATTGTCGCAAAATTGTAATTTTAAATTAATGTGAAATCGACAAATCGTCTTAAAATTATCATAAATTTTCTATTTTATTATGTAAAATTTATATTTATGATTTAAAAAAAATGTTTTTTTTAGAGAAGTGAGAACACTTAACTACACGTCAATATAAAAGGTTTATGCTAATAACCATGTTAGGTAACTAATAAAAATTCAGCCAACATCAATCAATAATTTTTTAAGTTTCGGATGTTCTGTTTTAAAAAAAAAAATATAAAGTTGGATGAGATTGTTTTAGGTTTCGGATGTTTAATAGCTTCCATTGTGGATGTTCTATATAGACAGTAGTTTCGGATGTTCTAATTTTTTGTTGGCTGATTTGTTAGTTAAAAAATTATTGGTTACTTATACTTTTCCTTATTCTAATAATAATAATGCATGAAATTAAATTGAAATAAAAAAGAAAGACATGCTGATGACCTGAACAATTGCCACTTTTAGCAATGTTCCTCTTAATCCAATGGCAATGGAAGCTACAGCCATTAGGGCAGGGCAAACAAGAAATTTTAGTCCTATTGCCACCATTGCCATCCTTGCCCCACATGCTATGATGCTGGATTGTGAAGCCATAAATAGACCTACACAAAATATACCTTTAATTTTAATACAAGTACCAATGATCATAAGTTAATATATGCAGTAATAATTAAATCTACAATTTAAAAGTTGATAACAGGAATTACAAGTTTTAATGTGTTTAATTTTTTTTTGTTACCTAAACTGAACATTGCCATACCAAGACCTCCATTGGACAATATTTCTATTGATTGATTAACAACTTTAGGCATATGTACTCCCCACCTGTAAAACATACATATGCTAATTAATTAATTAATTGGATTATTGAAATTAGTTTTATATAATAATAACATGTAATTGATTATAGATAAGCAAGACTTTTCTAACTTTTTATGTGTGTGTTTCATTTTTTGTACCTGAACTGTATGGTTGACCAAATAAGGCCTATTAAAGTTGCAAATGTATTTGGATTTCTGATTAGCTTCTTCCATACTGTGATTAGAATGAGAAGGATCTTCATTTTCCTTTTGGTCCTAATAATAGCAATAGCTTCTCTTTCTTCTTCTTCCTCTTCCTTTGATTGCACTTCCTGAGAAGTAGTCTCCGTTTCCCCTATAACAAAATCAAGAAATGCATGAATTTTATTTGGAATGATTATGCATAAAGATATACTTATTTTTGAAGCTATATATGGACTAAAGTTTTGTCGAAATTATGGCACTATTAAGGAGCCGTATTTTATCCTAAATTTGTTTATAACACTAATAAGATAGGTAAACTACTCTTTAGTATGTATTTCTCTAACAATAATTATAACACCCCCTTTATATCTATAAGAAAAATTCCTTGGTATTATATATATTATATTATACATTATATATATATAAAGTTATAAACTAAAAAACATACTTGTTCCTTATATATAGGAAATATCATTATATATATATATATATACTATTAAGTAATATATATATATTATATAAGCACTTTTTTTTAACTCTTCAACCATATTATATATTTTTTCTTCTTTTATTGTTTTCTTTAAAAGCTCAACTCACAATCACAAAATACATTTAGGTAATACAAATTTTAGCATAATTTATTATTTTATGTTATTAATAATTAGTAATTAATATTTAAAAATATTAATTAAAATATTTTTGAAATAATATTGGTTAAAATATAATATATACTAAAAATGTTAATGAGAACTGCTAAAAAAATAGTCAAAATAAATTAAAATTACTTAAAATTGCTGAATATTATATATTCGAAAGAATTTCCATCTACCTGTGGCTTGTGATGGTGGAGGAGGAGGAGGCGGCGGAGGTTGTTGAGAAGGAGGAGGCATGGAGTTGTTATTAGCAGCAGCATCAAGTTCATAAAGAAACAACAAAAAATTGTACCACACCAAACTCTGCAAGAAAATAACCTGCACAAGTGCTGCAACAGATTCATCTTTATACATAGCCTTCATCAATGGAATCCCAAGAATCAAAGTGTTTGGTAGTGTTGACAACGACATTCCACTTATGATCCACTTCAAGCCTCCGCCGCGGCCGCGGCCAATCCGAGTAATCGCCACTAGGGCAAGAAATGCAAGCAATTTCTGAAGAAAATCTGCGCAGATGAGCTTCAAGCTCATCTTGTAGATGTTGTTTGAAGAAATCACTTGGAATGATAAGAGTGGAACTGAGAATTTTGCAACAAATTTGTTTATCCCTGAACATTGATCTGGTGTGAATAGTTTCCACCATTTCAGTGATATGTATGCTAGAATCATTGTTACATATAGTGGCACAATTGCTGTTATTACATGAAATGCATCTGATAATGAAATCATGTTGATGATTATAATAAATTTTGTTAGTTGAAAGATTTTTGGATCAATCACCTACCTATATAGAGCCTATAGTTTATTGTGTTATATATATATATGCTGCCTCATACACATGCTTTTTGGGCTACTTTATTTGTTTCTTCAATTTTCATATATATAATTATTTTGAAGACCTTTTTCGTCTGTTCTTTCTTTAAGAAGATATAATTCTTTAATTTTTTTTCATGTTTTCATGATATGTTATGATAAGTTCTATGATCTAAAAAATTAAAATTTGATAACTCCAAATTCTTGTTTAATCCAAAAAAAAAAAGAAAGAAAAATCAGAAAGAGAAAGAAATTTTATAAAAAAAAAAATTCACATAAATCTAAAAGAGACCCTTATACAAAAGAATATATTAGAGATATATTTATTTATCTACTCTCTTGTTAGCTTAAATTTTTGAAAAACCGATATCATGACAACTTTTTTTTTTTAAAATAAGTCTTACCACCACTTAATTATGAGGAAAAGTTCCTTAAATTTTTATTAGGTAACCAATAATTTTCTAACCGATAAATTAACTAACAAAAAATAGAATATTCAAAATCATTATTTATAAAACATTCACAATGGAAGTTATAGAACATCGGAAATCTAATTAAACCTCAGCAAACTTTATACTTTTTTTAGAAACAGAACATCCAAAACCTAAATATAGAACATCCAAAACCTAAAAAAATAGAACATCCAATTGAAGTTGTTGACTGATGTTGGCTGAATTTTTATTGATTACCTAGCATGATTGTTTAATATATTACAAATATAATTTGTTTTAAAATAAGGGGGAAGAAAAAAAGAAAAAATTCTCTTTTTTTTTTTTATGACCAAATTAAACATAAATCCGCACCTAATGTCGTTAAAAACAAATAGTGATATATTATTAGTGTTCTATATCGAAGGATAAACTTATTAGTTCGTTGCTATGGAAATGATGAGAAACGAATTTGTTCAATAATTTAAAAATATCATTTTTTTAATAATTTAATAATTGTATTTAGAAGGATAATCACAACTTTAATCCTTTAAACTTTCCTCCTTAATCTGTGTGATATGTTTTTGGACTTTGCTGTCTTGGCTTTTTCATTGTGCACTAACAAGCTACAGTTTATTAATTCTCCCAAAGATTTTTTTTATGCACATATATATATGATATGAATATATGATGATACTTTGGTTTGATAGTTTGATAATTATTGAATAAAAAAGGGACAATGATGAAGAAATTAAATAAAGTGCGGGCATTTAAGCCTGCATGAACTGAAAAGATAGATTCCAATTTTCTTCATGACATTATTGTCTTTCGGTACGTAGGTTCTTTAACAAATTAAAGCAAACCTATTTAACATTGCATGCTGACCCCAAACTTTCATAATACTATAGATTAATTGGACAAATATATATATAGTTCCATTTCCTTATTATTTTTATATTTTATAATAATGTAAAATATATAAAGCAAATTACAAGTGCCATATACAATTTTCCATTCAACTAAATTGGCAGCTTTTGAATCTATTCTCTCCGGACATTAATAATACTATTCGTTAATCAGAAAGTTATATATATATATATATATATATATATATATATATAATTTTCGGCCTAAAGTTTTTGTCAAAACAACTAATAAATTTTCATTTCTTTTCGTTTCATTTAATTTTCTTCTATTTATAAAAGAAAATAATTAATTAAGTTTCAGGGTTTGGAAGGAAGAATAAAGAAGTTAATTGCGAATGAAGTAACGAAGGACTGATTTTAGAAGTGTGTGAAGTGGAATACTTTCTAGTTTTGGTCAAAAGTATGACTACAAGTGTTCAAAGAGGAATTTGCTTTCCAAAATGTGATTATTTTTGCTATAAAAGACCCATCATCATCAGAGAATAAAATAATACATGGTTCATCAGATATATTCTTTTCCTATTGATAATCAAACAAGTTTTTTTTTTTTTTGGGTTTAATTTTGGTTTGTATAACTGATTCTAAAGGTTGATTATTAATTTATGTTAGAATTGGTTTAGCTAGCTATATATATGGCAATAATAATCATTGTATATTGTTGGAGCAAGTGATGACGATTTATTATATTTAGTAGTTACTTAAAAAATTAAAATTTGACAAATAATTACAAAATTTTAACTTTTCTTGTATTCATCATATATATCAATTCTATAAAAAAATGAAAAAAAAATAAAAAATATAAAGTAGTCACAAATTAATCTCCCCCAAAATTTGATTCTGACCATGCATGGCCATTGTTAGTTAATGGTAAAATTTATTGTAATGATATCCTTTCAAAGTGCACTCACAATGCAAGGTACTGGTTAACTTTTTTTTTTTTTTTTTTGGACTTAGTTAACTTTTCTTTAGACATAGCAAGTTCCATGTAGTAATTGATATTGTTTTTTGGTAACAACGAACTTTCACAATTTTCTTTTGTGGATTTCACAAGTAACGAGATCGAAATATATAAAGAAATTATGGGTCTGCTTGAGCTTTTATTTTATGTTATTATTATTTCTTAAATAGAAAAATATTGAAAATTAACTTTTTTAAAAATATTCTATATTCTATCTACTAATTTATTTTAACTTGGTACTCTCTCTTTGTTTCCGCTTTTTTATCGGTTAAAATATATACCTTTTGTCTATGAATTTTTAGAAAAAATTAAAATATTTAAAAATCCCAGTAATATTTATAATAAAACTTTTTGAAAATATAAAAATTCCATAAAAAATTGTATTTGAATTTTTTGTTAATTGAAAAAAAAAATAATTCCCTGATTAGATAGATACCTTTAAACAACAACTAATTGTTTCTTTCTTTTTTCCCTTGAATTACTAATTAACTCATTAATGTTGGGCATAAGAAGAACCAAAGGACAATGGCCACAGAAAAGAAAACTTATTGTCTACATAAAGTCTCCAACAGAAAATGCTTCTAAGCTTAAGAACTACACCAGCCACAAAATTCAGAGATTCATTATTGTTGTTGTGTTGGCGGCAAATTAAATAGTTATCTTAGTTCTTTTTTGGTGATGACTAAAGTTATCTTAGTTATCTTTAGATTCTTAATTAAAAAACTATCATCAGTTCATCACATATATATAAAATAGAGAAGTCTCACAGAGAATAAAATTAATTATAATAAGGATTTGATTGGAAATTTCAAATTTGTATATACATCTTATTAAAGCATAACAAATAATAATGAGTTTATTTGCGTATACATCTAATAATTGTGATGCATTATGTAATAATAAGAGTATAAATCTATTTTTATATCAATACTTGAATAATTATTTAAATGAATGAATTTGATTAATAATTGTAGAATTTTTATATAATTCATAAAATTACTTATTTTTAAAATTTTAATAAAAAGAAAAAATACATAATAAATAATTATAGTTTGATAGTGTTACCCGTATAATATTGCATGAAGCCATGAACATTGTAGCCATTGTGATGTGAAATATATTTCTTTTTCACAAGTCGAAATTTAATTAGCCTATTATTGTAGTCTAATGTGATTCATTTATATTAGATTTATGCGATTTATTGTAGTAATAATGACTTGATAAAGTTGTTTTTTAAATTCTTTTGTGCCATTGCGACAATAACTGTGTTATAAATCTCACATCAACAGTTTTAAGTGTGTGATATTTTTTATCCCATTAAACTAATTTTTATGTTGAATTAAGTCCATTCACCCATTTTAATTCTAGTATATTGTAATCAAAATATTAATATCTATATATACGTGCACATTGTTACCAGTAAAAGCGGATATAAAATTCATTTCTGCATAGTTACATTGTAATATTAATAGGAATATATAGTTACATTGTTATTTTCTTATAGGTATCTAAGTTGATGACTCTTAAATCTTAATCCTTTTCTTTTTTCTGTTGTTTTAAGAAAAGAATAGTTATATAGACTCGTTACGGGTCAAATCAAACAGCAGTTTTTCTTTGTGCTAAAGTGAAAGCAAGCAATGAAGGCACATTAACATAAATTCGAAAATTTTTCATATCTATTATCTATTATTATATTTATAAAAAGAAAGTAAATTAAACTTCTTTGATCCCTTCTGCATCTCTTCTCCCTAGCCTTCTCCTTGTATGTAGAGCCATTTTCATTCCACACTTGAATGCTTACTGACTTACACAAACTAACGTAACAAATAAAAAACAATTCTACATACATAGGGCTAAAACCACAATCTTCTCCTCGTTTTAGACGGGAGAAATGCTTTGTCAACTCACTTCAATTTTGTATGATTTTTAGGGATGCAACACATGTTCACATCCAACAATTGTAGCAAGGTATTTTACAGTTTCTTTATTTACAGCTCAAGAGAAAGAGTATCCTATGACATGATATTAGACTTACGTGATTTGAAGGTTTAAATTTCGATACTTGTTGAATCTCACACGAAAGAATATGAGCATATATAAGTCAAATAATTAAAAAAATCTATGCAAAATATTCATATAACATGAAAATAAGAGATATCATAAGAGTTGTGTCAAATATAATATTTATGCGCCTCCTTTTGTCAAGATAAAATTTTAGAAAAAAAAAGTAGTATCATAACATACACAAAGGAAAGAAAAAATGAAAATAGAAAATAGATGCAAAGATTATTTTTTCTTTCAATTTTCCCTAAAATGGGAAAGAAGATTTGAGAGATTATTAGAAGGTAATATTTTTTTAAAATTACATAAAGACACATTGTTAAAGAATAAGTTAACTATAAATTGCCAATAAACTTAGCTCAAATGATATTTATCTCCTTCCTCCAATAGAAATAGAAATTTCAGGTTCAAGTCTATTCCCTAATACATCTTTAGTAAAAAAAAAATAAGTTAACTACAAATTATTCCTAGCTATCATGGTTAAAACATTAACTTTGTTAAATTTAACATGACAAAGGGTGTTAATTACATATTAATTAAGAGAGGGTTCGTTGCTTAGAAATCACTTTGAAAATGATCTCATTTTGGTAGTAATTTAATATATTTTTTAAATACTAAATATATGATAATAATTTTCTCTCTTTTTTGGTATTCTTTTAATTCTCTTTAGTTAACCTAGAGAGAAATGTATCTACTCCACGTAAATAGTAGAATGCGTAAATTAAAGTTATGTGTGTGATTGTTAATTAATGTATCTGGGAGAAATGAGTGAATCTAAATTATTATATGTTGACAAACTAGTCATGAATTAATAATAGTGATGCCAAGGTCTTGGCCTCTCAATCTCATTATTGCATTTGCTTCTTTTTCTAGTCAATTTTAATTTCTCATCAAGATACTAAATTTAGAACATTGAAACCCTGTTTTTCTTATTCAAGTTTGAACATTGAAACTAATTATAAGCCATGAAAAACACAATGGTAGGGCACTCTCCACGCTCCTTTAACTGCTAAATTTAGGGTTCATAGCTTTCAATCTTGAAGGGATACAATCATTATATAAAGAAGCAAATTTTCGTTCTCAAGTTAAGAACTCCCACACCAAGCACTATGCTCTTTTTTGTTGCTTGGTTTTAATTTGTATTTTAGCTTGCCAAGGTCTTATCCTATTTGTAAGATAAAAAGTCCCCAAAGACCTTGGCCTTACACACCCAAAAAAAAAAAAAAAATCCCAAGCAAAACCAGAAAAAATATTAACAAGCCAATTAACTTATTATACATATTGGCCTTAGGAAAAAAAATTAAATATCCAAAAAAAATAATGGCAGAAAGTACAAGGAAAGTTGAACTTATTTTCTTGGTTACTTTTGCCATTGTTATTCCATGCCTTGAGGCTGGAATTGCTGTATATGATGATTTTCTCAAAGCACAAGCTGAGATGGCCCATGAAATTGCTCTTGAGTCATTCGTCCCTAATCCCATGAATATTACCTCCGAGCTCAACCTCCATGTTCATTTGTACGTACGTAGATATAGTTTGACATGATTAATTAAATTGCTTAATTAATATAATATATATCAACATTTTAAATATTATTTTCTTTTGAAAACATCATCTCTGCATGAATAACCACTTATATGAGTTTCGAAATAGTGGTGAATATTTTTACAGATTTAATTTTTTTACTGTATAGATAGGTTATACAAATTTGACTTATCTATTTTTATTTTCAATCAAAAATCAAAATCTATAAATAATACTAGATAATCAATTTTTTTCAATCAACTTCAGTCTATTTCTAAAAAATAGTTTTTAGTTATTTTAAATTTTTTATCCTAAATTATTATTAATCATACATTCTAAATTCATAAATTATAAACCTAGCATAAATCCTAAAGTTAATGTATGAAATTTTGTTGGATCCTATATTTTCTCAAAGAATAATATTATGGAATCAATGTTAGAGAGTCGTTAAGAAGCGAAGTTATTATTCAAAATTTATATGCATCCGTAACTCATATATTAATGATTAAATTATCATCCAAAATTTATATGAATTATCATTCGTGGTATGAATTGACTCCTTTATACTGACACCTTTAATTTTTTATGAAGGGCAATGGAGGAAGAATCAAACATGACAAGGAGGAATCTAAGGGAAGGGCGTGCACATAATGCAAATGAACCATGCGAGGCCAGTAACCCTATTGACCGTTGCTGGAGGTGCCGAGCTGATTGGGCCGAAAACCGCCAAAAGTTGGCCAAATGTGTCAAGGGTTTCGGACGTAGGGCCGTCGGAGGACTCGGTGGGCCCACCTATGTAGTCACCGAAGATACCGACGAAAATTTAGTAGACCCTAAGCCCGGAACCCTAAGACATGCGGTCACTCGCAATGGACCCTTGTGGATCATCTTTGCACGTAGCATGATCATTAAGTTGCAACAAGAATTGTTGGTTTCCTCCGACAAGACCATCGACGGCCGCGGCGCCAATGTACAGATTAGGGACGGCGCCGGCATCACAATGCAATTCGTGAACAATGTCATCGTCCATGGCCTCCGCGTCAAGAAGGTGAAGGCCATGGAAGGTGGCATGATTAGGGACTCTTATAACCATGTAGGTCAAAGAACAAGGAGTGATGGCGATGGTATCTCCATCTTCGGATCCTCTAACATTTGGGTTGATCACATTTCCATGTCCGAGTGTGACGATGGCCTTGTTGATGTTATCCAAGGTTCCACTGCTATCACCATCTCCAATTGCCACATGACCAAACACAACGACGTAATTATTGCTATACTCTATTTCTTTCTTATTAGTAAAGCAACTACCAAAAGAATCATCACAAGAATTCATAATCTATCAAATGACATCACAAATAGAAGGATTACATTTGATGGATCTTGAATTTCTTCTATTATTTTTTTCATTTATATTATCTTCTTCTATGAGATATTTTTTTATAAATAATTTCATAACATGGTATTACAATTTTTGATTTAAAGTTTTAAGTTCCATCTTTGTTGAATTCCAAAATAAAAGAAGTTAGCATAAAATAAAATAAAAAGTAAAATTAAAATTTATGCAAAAATTCAAACAAATCCAAAATAAAAAACATCGTGAGGAGTGTTTAGAAATATAATCATTTATCTTCGACGGAAGTCTTTAGGATAAGTAATTTCATAATTCCTTCACAGCTTCTTTTGGTTGTTTGCTTTATCACTACTGATTACTGGCTAGTTTAATCGTGTTGTTAAATTGAATGTCTTTGTAAAACTATTTTATACAGGTGATGTTGTTCGGAGCAAGTGATTCCTACACCGGGGACAAGATCATGCAGATCACCGTGGCGTTCAACCACTTCGGACAAGGATTGATCCAGAGGATGCCAAGGTGCAGATGGGGATTCTTCCATGTGTTGAACAATGACTACACTCACTGGCTGATGTACGCCATTGGAGGAAGCTCAGGGCCAACAATTCTGAGCCAAGGAAACCGTTTCATTGCACCGAACAATGAAGCTGCAAAAGAAATCACACACAGAGACTATGCACCAAAAGAGACATGGTCAAAATGGCAATGGACTTCAGATAATGACCTGTTCATGAATGGTGCCAAGTTTACTCAATCTGGCCAACCAATTACTAAGCTGGAAAATATCAACAAGGGTTTGATAATGAAGCCAAGACCTGGTAGCCATGCTAATAGGCTAACTAAGCATGCTGGTGCTCTTGGTTGTGTTGTAGGCAAACCTTGCTAGTCATGAGGTTCAATTCAATTCAATTCATTCTTTCATTCATTTGATAATAATGATGTTTTCTTTTATCTTGTACATAAAGAAAACATTGTTATTGTTTTGAAGAAAAAATTTATTAAAGTATTGGATTTTTTAGGGTTTACCCCCTCTAGCTAGGATTTTTGGCACTTCTATGTGTTTTAGTAGTGTGGGAAAATATTGTTGTGTATATATAATTTTCTTTTCTTCTTTAGTGGGGAAAAGTTAGATGGGATCTCAACACTATATATTTGTAAATAAGTCAAGAAAAGATATAATGGAGGGCAGGATTATAGGGGATGTTTTGTTGGATGGTATTATGACACTGGAGAGAGAAAAAAATTATTATTACTATTATTATTTTTTTGTTTGGGGTCATAAGATGATAAGGAATAAGGTGGGAGAGTTTATATACAAATCACTTGAAAAATGTACTTTTTATTTTTAATTTTTGTTATTTTTTTTTAATGTTCGTCATGTGTATATTACTTCAGTCATGTAATTTATACTGATGATTATTAATGATTAAGATGGATTCATTTAATTTGTTATTATTTTTCTTGTTAGTATTTGGAGATTTTCCTTTTTCTGTATTATTATTATTGCTATTGAAACTTCTGCTTTATCCAGCTACAATACATTTTGGAATTTATAATAGTTAGCTATATACTGGTTAATCCTTATTAGTAAGATGATTAACAAATAAAAATACATATAAATCTTTTAAAAATTATATAGTGAAAAATAATATACAATTTTACACGGGCATAATTAAATAAATTAATTAGCATAGAGATTAGAAATGATAATTAAGAATATTATATTAGTATTTAATGTGACTCACTAACTAGTATATTGAATTGAATAAGAGAGAGTAGTACCACTGAATTTATCTTGTATTATTTTAAGTTTTTAACTATTAATTAACAAGTTTTAGTGTGGGTTCCAAAATTACAAGTCGCCATCCAAAACACCCATTAACAATCGCACGCAGTATTATATTGTTCCTTTCAAATTTTAGGTAATTAACTCTCTAGAGTCTTCCTAATCCTATAAATATAATAATCCCATACACTAATTAATACAAGAGTAAAATCATGTAATTATAATACTGCAAGAAAACATGAGATTTCCTATTGAACTGAATAACTAAAACCATGGTCGGTGTATTATAACTTCACCCGACCTCAACATATGAGGAGGACAATAATGGGAAAAAGCTCAAAATAAACAATTTTTTTATATCAATAATTTCCATTGGTATATATATACCACCAAAATTTATTATTTTTCTTCGGCGTAAAGTAATGTTATTTGAATAAGTTGTTTTGGCCAATTAAGTGCAATCAAGTGATTTATTTCTATGTTAAATAGAATATTATTTCGGTATCAAATAGTATAAAAAAATTGCACCTAAATAAAGTTCTATTTGACATCGAAATAGTCTTCTATTTAACATAAAAATAAATTACTTGTTGCACTTGGTTGACCAAAATCACTTATTCACGTAGAATTATTATTTTAATATATTTTGCACATATAATTTTTAAATATTATACTTATATTATATATTTATATTATAATTTATATTTATATTTTTAGATTTATTATATATAAATATATTATTAGTTATGTTTGTTAGTTACACTAAATTAACAACTTTACTAATCATAAAGAATTTCTCCCTATTTTATTAGTGTATTTGATTTTTTTACACCAACCAATGAAATTATACTTCTTGTTAATTAAATATTGGTCAAAAATAATAAAAATTGAATTGTGTTAGTGATATAACACTTCTCCACAATTATTATAAACCTAATTTCATTCAATGACAAATTAGATTACAAATAATTAATAATTCATATTGACTTTGACAGCTTGTCTTTCTTCAAGCAATAATGTCCAAAGATTAGAATCATATAAAGAAGATGATGATAAGCTCTCCTACTTTTATAATGGACAATGATTATTTTTTATACTATTTTATTATTATATTTTAATACAGTCACTTTCATTCATTTTATAAGCTCAAATAAAATTTAAAAACCATGATCTAAAGTTTTAAATTATTACTAATAATATATAAATCTACCTGGCTTTTGCTTACTTCAATAGATCAGACCATAGGATCAACCCAAAAGGGAAAAGAACTCATTTAGGAGATTACAATTTTCCAGCTGTTATTAATTTAGTAATACAAAAACAGGTAAAGTGGATATTAATATATTATCTTATACTTCTCTAACATAGGAAACACCGTTAATTGTCCATATTCCGCATGGTAAAAAATTCTATCTGTCTTGCCCCTAAACCAAAAGAATTAATATTATTGTTTCTCTATATTATTATTAATGGGCATGGATGAATCCAAGAAAAAACAAAACCAATTCAATAAACGTATATAAACCTTATGTTATGTCTATTTATGCTGTCTATAAAAAAAATAATAAGTCCACCCTTCCTTAATAATAGTGGAGAGCATTTATTTTGCCTTCAAATTAAATGCAGAAAAAGAATTCTTGATCATTCCTGTTACTCACAAGCAACCTTTTTATTAATATAACAAAATTTTAAATTTTTTATTTACAATAAATAAAAATTTTATTTACACACCAAAATTATCACATTATATTTATATTTATTTTACGATACTCCGTAACCAGATAAGAAGTAATACAAAATTATTAACTATCTCTCGCTGCAAATGAGATACTTGAATATACCAATTATTCCAGGATATCTTGTTTAAAACAAATTTATGTGTATATATATCTTAAGTTCATTATAAGTGAAATAATTAAGTAACGATATGTAAAAATATAAATAATTGTTAGAAAGTGTATATGTGGAAATTATTTATTTATTTTTGTTCAGGGAATGTAAAACAAATTTATTATGAGTAATTAAAAATTAATTGTTACATATGTTTAAGGTATAAAAAACAAATTAAATTTATTATGAATAAAAAACGATAGAAGATAAATTATTCTCTAGTTTTTAGAGGGTACCGAAGTAATTACAAAATAGTAAAAAAATATTATTATTTGTTTTTAAGAAAAAAACGTCAATTAAAAATGAAAAGGATTACCAATAATATTGAATTACAGGCTGTACTAATAAAACTATGCATTCATGCGCACTTTTGATTAGTAACAAGCATGTTATAATCACATTATTATAATATGTTGATTATTTGGTTCAAATTAGGACAAAGGATATTAATTTATTATTATTATGAGATTATTGAGAATCTAGTGTATGTACCTTTTAATTTCATCCGTACTTGATTAACCTTATTAACAAGAAGCACATTCAAAACTTTAAAACTTTGGAATTAAATAATTGAATGAATGAATTAACACAACTCAAATCTGTCCTTAAATTTTCCTTGTGATTAACGTTTCCTTGTGTTTAACTCCAACCTTGTATGTAACAATGAAAACAAAAACATAATAAGGCCAAATACATGTGTTAGTTGTGTCCTATAAAGAATACACACTTCTCACACATTGCTTAAAGTCAAGAACATTATTAGAGTAAGAACACAAGAACACCATATAGTGCAAGAAATGGCAATGGCAACAGAGAATGATGAACTGAGATTGAGAAGGAGAAGAAGAAGAGTGTCTGAAGAAGAAGGAGAAGAAGCAAGGTGTATCAAGAAGCAGAAGCAGCCGCGGCCGGAGCAGCACGAAAATTCTAATGTGATCACTGCTAAGAGAAGTTCAAAATTTCGCGGAGTTAGCAGGTGATTAGAAATAAATTAAGCCGAATTTGCTTAAGAAATTTCAATTAGAACTTAAGCAAAAAAAAATTTTTAAAAAATGTTTGTTCTGTTTGATTTGCTAATCCAATTAGTTAAACCTGTAAACAAAACAGGCATAGATGGACTGGTAGGTTTGAGGCTCATTTATGGGACAAGCTTTCTTGGAATGTCACACAAAAGAAGAAAGGGAAGCAAGGTATTAACACTTCCTATTTATTGATTTATTTGTTGTTTTTTAATTTTTTATTTGTTGCTAACTGATTTATTGTGTTTTTATTTCATCCTTTTACATTTTGGAACATGGATTGGAATTGGAAAATGGTGCTTGCAGTTTATCTTGGTGAGTGTGATGAAATCCAAGATTCTAGTTTAATCACTCTTAATTAATTGTAAGATAACAATTTATAACATTTGTCAAATATGACAGGTGCTTATGATGAAGAAGAATCTGCAGCCAGAGCATATGATTTAGCAGCACTTAAGTATTGGGGAACATCAACTTCTACTAATTTTCCGGTATGATATAAATTAGTAATACTAATTACAATTCATATAAAATATAATGGCTTGAATTTTTTCTTAGATGCAATAATTTATCTAATGCTTTCTTATAATTCTATCAGTTACCAGATTATGAGAAAGAGCTAGAAATAATGCAGACTATGAGCAAAGAAGAGTACTTGGCAACTTTAAGGAGGTAAGAAATTGTGATCCTATGATCTTAGAAACTGGAATTACTACATCATTACATTATCCTAAGCTTTTCCTTTTCCTTTTAATGATTATTGCAGGAAGAGTAGTGGATTCTCAAGAGGTGTATCAAAGTATAGAGGTGTTGCAAGGTGAGAGAGATACTCCTTAATCTTTATAGTCTTTATGAACACAATGATAATGAAGAATTGAAGTTGAATAACTAATGATTTGTTAATGTTCTGCAGGCATCACCAGAATGGAAGATGGGAAGCAAGGATAGGAAGAGTTTTTGGAAACAAATATCTTTACCTTGGAACCTACAGTAAGTTCAAATCAGCAAAACTCAATAAATGTTCTATCTACCACTTAATTTGTATAGATCCGTAATGTAAGTTATTTTAATTTTTGATTGAAATTTTGTTAATGTTAACTAATGAAGGCACACAAGAGGAAGCAGCAAGAGCCTATGACATAGCAGCAATTGAGTACAGAGGAATTAATGCTGTAACCAACTTTGATTTAAGTAATTACATAACTTGGTTGAAGCCTTCACACCAAAACTCCCAAGATCCTAAACCTGAAACTCAAGAGTTACTGAACTCTCAAACACTCACTTCCCCATCCAACTATACTTCAAATCCAATGCCCTTTGATAGTACCTCTTTCATCACTCTTGATCACCTGAATTATCCTGAAAATCACGAAGTCTTTGATAACAAAATGTATCGATTCTCGAGCAGCAAGTCGTCTTCTCCTACGGCTCTTGGCCTTCTCTTCCGCTCTTCGCTGTTTAGGGAATTGGTTGAAAAGAACTCAAACAATGCTTGTGGAGATGAACTTGATGAGGAAGTCACAAAGGATCAACAGCAAAACATAGGCAGTGATGATGAACTGGGTGGGATCTTGTGTGATGGGAGTGACAGCATTTCATTCTTCTATGATCCATACAAATACGGCTTAGAATTGCAAGAAAGTGATGTCTACTCAATTCTTTGAACATAGTTGTGTACTTACATTCACAATAATGTAAAACTTGTGTTGCATAAGCATAGGCATAAGAGAGAACATGAAAAGGCAGATTGATTACTTAATACAAAGAACACAAATATATAATTTCCCTGTCCCAACAATAGAGAAATCAGCATATCATATATATTTTTTATTTTACATATAGTTGACTTACATAAGACAAATACAATGACTTCAAAAACAAACACAAAATAAAAAATAATATAAGATTACACACACGAAGAAACCAAAATCCAGACATGTGACTTAAAACATGATTTTGAACAGCCTAAAAACATCTGCACTAAAAGCATTTCCCAGAGCTAACCCAGCAACGAGGCCACCCCCATATCCAATTACAATTACCATCCAGTAAAGTTCAAAGAAAGATCCCGACTCAGAATCTTGATCATCATCCACAGGTGTTGGTAGTGGAAGCTTAGAATGACCTTCACATTTCTTCACCAATTGAATTCCACACAGACCTTTGTTTCCCTCAAATGAATTACCTTCAAATGTGGAAAATTGTCTATTTTCTGGTATTGGACCTGAGAGATTGTTGGAAGACACATTGAAGAAGTCCAAGAAGGTAAGCTCTGTGAGTTGTTGAGGAATATTCCCTGAAAGGCTATTGAAAGAAAGGTCCAACACTTCAAGATTTGAAATCTT
>JASCZI010090676.1:106670-116779 GCA_036250425.1 Stylosanthes scabra
CATATTCGGAATCTCACCAGAGATTTTATTACATGAAAGATCAATGGCTACCATGTGATGAAAGTATTGACACCCAGGATAATCCATGACCACTCCTTTGTTAAACATTCGGAATAAAAATAAATTAAATTGAACCACAGAATATTGAGTCTGATAGATGTCGTCCTTGAACTGTACTGGATCACTTGGGCTGAAAAGTGTCATCGATCTGAAATGTTTTACTATTTCTGAAGATAAATTTCCAGAAAAATCATTATGGGAAAGATCAATGATGTGCAGTTTCAAAAAAATGCATTTTGATGGGCATATTATAGGTCCGTGAAATTTATTATTGCGTAAAGACATGATCTTCAATTTTGGGAGAGATTGTAACCAACAAGGAAATGAATCATTGAAATCGTTAAATCTCACATCAAGAATCACCAGCATTCTACAATTGATGAGTTGTCTTGGTAATGGACCATGCAACTTGTTAGAACCAAAATCAATCCACTGAAGGGAGTTTCCTTTCACATAAGTTTCAGGAATATTCCCACTCAATTTGTTTTCTGCCAGCCACAAAAATTGAAGAGATTGGCTAAAGCTTCCCACACACGATGGAATCATTCCAACTAAGTTGTTGGAAGATAAATCAAGATATGCAAGGGATTTGAGATTGCATAACGAAGGTGATATTTCTCCCATCAATGCATTGTTCCGCATAACCAAACTCTTAAGAGTTGTTTTATTCCACATCCAACTCGGTATTATCTTTATACCGTTGTTTGATAGGTAAAGTTCAGTCAATTCTTGCAAAGGTTGTATAAAATTGGGAAAATGAACTAAGTTGCATGAACTTAAATCCAGCCTTTGAATTGGAGAAAGAAATGTCAAATTGGAAGTGTTCTTCCCTTCAAGAAATGACAATTTGTTGCCTCCTCCTAAACCAAGAACAGTAAGCTTTTTGAGCTTTGAAAGCATGCCAAGCTCGACCTGTCCTGACAACATATTATCAGCTAGATCAAGAACTGTAAGATTCTCTAACATGAAGAGGAACGATGGAATTTCACCTTGGAGATTATTGTGATTAAGATCCAAGTGATTCAAAGAGGTTAGATTCATTATCCAAGTTGGAAGTTCCCCAGTCAAATTGCATGAACCCAATCCCAACTTCTGAATTGGAGGAAGGGTTGTCTCATTGACAGCACTTTCTCTTGAGAACAAAGACAATTTGTTTTGAGACAGCGCAAGAACATTCAGCATCTTTAGCTTCCAAAACATGTCAAGTGCTACTTTCCCTTCAAAGAAATTACCTTGTAGAGCGAATAATTCAAGATTCTCGAGTCTAAAAAGAGAGTTAGGGATTTCACCATCAAAGTCATTATAGTTGAGATCAAAGTGAGCAAGTTGGGTGAGGTTTCCAAGTGAAGAAGGAATGGTCCCGTAAAAATTGCAATTTGAAATCCCAAACCAACTCAGAGAAGTGAGATTTCCAATGGATGTTGGAAGCGTGCCATAAAAACTTGTGATTGGGAGGTTTATGACAACCAATTTCCTTGAGAGAAAATTAGGCATGATACCTCTAAGATATTGGTTTTCTCCCAATTCCAAGAATGTTAAGTTTGGAAGATGGAATATTCCAACTGGAAATTCACCATGCAGTTCACAATTGTAAAGAGAAAATTTTTGCAAAGATGTAAGGTTTGTGAGAGAATGAGGTAAGGATGATGAGATGCTCACAAAATCAAGACGAAGGTGTTCGAGTCTAGTTGAGTTTTGAATTAAGCTTGTGAGAGTGGATGCCTTGAGCTGCAAATGGTTGACTAGATCATGTGAAGGTGGCTGAAGCGTATAGCTGCGAAGATCAAGGGACAACAAGTTGGACAATCGTGAAAGTTGAGGTGGAACTTCACCAGAGAATGTGTGTTCATTGCCCTGAGAAAGATTCAGATGTCTTAGGTGTGAAAGCTCACCTATCTTGGCTGGAATTTGAGAGTGATTGAAGTGATTGTCTGAAAGATCAAGGCTTTGAAGATGCACAAGTGAGAAAAGGGTGCTATTGGGATCCATGGAACCATACAGCTGGCTGCTACCAAGATGAATGCCGATGACATGACCGGTGAGATCATGGCATTGAATGCCATGCCAGTCGCAGCAATCTGTGGAAGGAAACCAAGAAAGAGTTTTAGGATAACTGAATGGATTGTAAGAAGCAGACTTACTTATTAGAAAGGATTCCTTAAACTGCAAGAGAGCATAGCTTTCATGTTGATGGCACTCATGATGATGAGTAGTGGTTGAATGATTCAAAGGTGAACAGTTTGTGAGCAGGGTGGTTGAAAAGAGTGATGAGAGGAGAAGAAGAAACTGTATTGAGAAAGCCAGGGAATACAACAACTCCATTATTGTGATTTGTATTGAAGTAGGTTTAAATGGATGAAAATTTTGGGAAGGTCGAATCGGTTTTTATAGTGAGGCAGTGATGGTGATATTATCTCTAAGTAACATACATGCATTACTTGTTGCATTTGTATTATTGTGAGTGTGATAATGCAGCTCATCTAGGAGAAGAAAAGAAAGATAGTGATCGTTATTATGGCTGCTTCTGCAATGCGGATAATTTCGTGCTTCTTGGTTGGTTTAGAATAATTTGCATAATATGGCCATGCATGTCATTTTTACGATTGAGAGTTTTTCATACTTCAATTTCCGTGTACGCTGGGAGCTACGGTGGGTGAGTCGAAACTTGAGACTCTGAGTATCCTTTCACTACAGGCAATTCTATTATTGGAGCATATGAGATTCCATATATAGGGACATGGTTCTTCTAGCATGCACCATCTTTTTCTATAGTCTAAAACTCAACAACACTGGTTAAGGAAAATAACTATGGTAGGTGCTTAAAATTTCAAGTGACCATATATTGATTCTTTGTTCTTTGTTTCATCACATTCCCTCCACAAACTAAACTATATCTTGGTCTCTTCTTACTACTTCATAGTTCATAGTCAAGTTACTTTGATACAATATTTTTGTCGCTACTATTTGATTTTCCTAACAAGTTGCCTTTAATTTGTAGTGATTATTCATGCACCTTCTTGACTTGTTCTACTCATATATAGTCATTGCCAGCAGGAACCTTTCAAACCTTATCTTTAATCTTTCTTCATTCACCTCCACAAACTTCCTTGTTTTCGTGTTTTAAGTAGCGCACTTGAATCAGTGATTTATTTATTTGTATGCATTATTATATATAGTGATCATAAATCATAGTCATTTTTTCCATCCTTATTACTTGCTGTATACGTTGTTTGGTTTCTGAAATGGCGCTATTCCTTCAAATCTCTCTAGCTGCTCGGTTATTCTCCACAAACTTAACTCTCTCTTTGTCACTTTCAAGTTTATTTGTCACAGTTTCTGCATCTCTGTCATTATGCTTAAGTTTTTTCTCTTTAATTTGTTTCATATCATCATTGACTCCATCTTACTTACTTTGGCTTTTATTGGAAGAGAGTTCAGATTTTTTGTTGATTGGAGTTGGAGAGTGCCACAGGGGTGCAACAGTTCTGAGATCATGAGAAAGAGCTACAAATATTGGCATGCATTTTGGGCAAGAAAAGTAAAATATTGGTCGTGCTTTTTGGTTTAGAATAATTGCCATAATGTAGCCATTTATGTCATTTCAAGATTTTTCCATAATTAAAGAATTAGGAATTCTTAGATGCTATTGGAGCAAAATTAAAGGCCTGCTGCTCTGCACCATCTTATTAAGAGCCTTAAAATCTTAATTCATCGTCCTAATAATTTTATTTAAAAATTGGAAAGATTTATCCTCCAAACGTGCTTGGAAAGCATAAAAATTGCCTCCTTTGTGAAAAGTACTTCTTAAAACTTGATAGTGAATTGAAGTTCTTTGACAGTATATTTTTGTCACTACTATTTGACTTGGCTAACAAGTCGCATAAGTGATATGAATGTATTATTCTTTATTCCAATAGTGATCATAAATCATATTCATTAGACTGTGAAAAGTGAAAACTATTGATTGTGGTGGCTTCTGCAGACATTTCAAAGTTCAAAACACATGCAAGCAGGATCAGACATTCATCTCAATTTTCCTCCATAGGTTGATTTTTTCAATATTAGTAAAGGCAATCAGGTTTTTTTTTAAAAAAAAATAATAATAGGAGAAATATGGCTTTAAACGATTTTCTGATAGATTTTTAGGTTCTTTGAAAAATATATACACCAAATGAAGTTTTGAAAAATTACAATGTTAGACATGTTTCATCCTTCTGTCAGGTACTTAAAAGTGCAGCATTATAACTAGTAGAGGTAGCAAATGATTAGAAAGAAATTGATTAAAATTCGTTTATGAAATTTCAATTTGAACTTAAGCACCAAAAGTTATGTTGTTCTGGTTGATTTTCTAATCTGATAGACAGAGATAAATGGAAGGATGGATTGGTTCCTTTTGCTAACTGATGATTTGATTTTCATCATTTTACTTTTTGGAACATGCACTGGAATTGGATAGTGGTGCTAACAACATTGAAACAGTTTTATGTAGTGCTTCTTATACTACTTGCAGCAGTTCTGATACTATGAGAAAGGGCTAGAAATATTGTTGTGTATGGCTGTCATTTTTAAGATTTTTCCATAATCTTGCCATAGTATTCATATAATATCTATATTATATTTGTTTCAACTTCAAACTTAATGTTATCCAGAAGAGTAGCCTTTCTTATCTTCCACAAACTTAACTATATTTTGTCTCTATTTTCTGTTTCTATGTAGTGAAGTTCTTTAACAGTATATTTTGTTGTGCTTTAATTTGATTTTTCTTCTGTTCAACCGGAAATAACTTTGAGTAGTAAAAAATATATCATACCATATTCAACTTTTATTCTACATTTAGCAAGCTTACATAAGGTAAATACAACAACAACAAACACAAACACATAAATGAAAATAATATTACACAAAGGAAAAGACTGACTTAAAACTTCCTTTTCAACAAAATAAAAACATCTCCACTAAAAGCGTTTCCCAGAGCTAACCCAGCAACAAGACCACCCCCATATCCAATTAGAATTACCATCCAATACAATTCAAACAATGATCCTGACTCGGAGTCTTGATCACCATCATGTGTTGGTAGTGGAAGCTTAGAATGATCTTCACATTTCTTCACCAATTGAATTCCGCACAAACCTTTGTTTCCCTTGTATGAATTATCTTCAAATGTGGAAAATTGTTTATTTTCTGGTATTGGACCTGAGAGATTGTTGAAAGACACATTGAAAAAATCCAAGAAGGTTAGCTCTGTGAGCTGTTGAGGAATATTCCCTGAGAGGCTATTGAAAGAAAGGTCCAACACTTCAAGATTTGAAATCTTTCCCAATGAAGATGGGATGGTGCCAGTAAACATGTTATTGGACAAATTGAGCACAACAAGGCTATTCAAACTTCCCATGATTTCTGGAATCTCACCAGAAATTTTGTTACATGAAAGATCAATGGCTACCATGTGATGCAAGTATTGACGCCCAAGATAATTCATGACCACTCCTTTGTTAAACATTCGGAATAAAAATAAACTAACATCAACCGAAGATTGTTGAAAGTGATAGAGGTCGTCCTTGAACTGTACTGGATCACTTGGGCTGGAAAGTGTCATTGATCTGAAATTTTTTATTATATCCGATGACAAATTTCCAGAAAAATCATTGTGGGAAAGATCAATGATGTGCAATTTCACAAAAATGCATTTTGATGGGCACATAATAGCTCCGTGGAATTTATTATTACGTAGAGAAATAACGTTCAATATAGGTAGAGATCCTAACCAAAAGGGAAAGGAATCATTGAAATGGTTAAAGCTCACATCAAGAAACTCTAGCATTCTACAATTGATGAGTTGTCTTGGTAATGGACCGTGCAACCTGTTAGAACCAAAATCAATGAATTGAAGAGAGTTTCCTTTCACATAAGTTTCAGGAATATTCCCAGTCAACTTGTTTTTTGATAGCCTCAAAAATTGAAGAGATTGGCTAAAGCTTCCCAAACATGATGGAATCATGCCAACTAAGTTGTTGGAAGATAAATCAAGATACCCAAGGGATTGCAGATTGCATATCGAGGGTGATATTTCTCCCATCAATGAATTCTTGGAAATATCCAAAACCTGAAGAGTTGTTCTATTCCATATCCAACTCGGTATTGTCTTTATACCGTTGTTTGATAGGTAAAGTTCAGTCAATTCTTGCAAATGCTGTATAAACTTGGGAAAACGAACTAAGTTGCATGAACTTAAATCCAGCGTTTGAATTTGAGAAAGAAATGTCAAATTGGAAGTGTTCTTCCCTTCAATAAAGGACAATTTGTTGCCTCCACCTAAACCAAGAAATTTAATCCTTTTGAGCTTTGAAAGCATGTAAAGCTCGATCTGTCCTTCCAACATATTTTCAGCTAGATCAAGAACCGTAAGATTCTCCAACATGAACAAGAAATATGGAATTTCACCTTGCAGATTATTATGAAAAAGATCCAAGTGATATAAAGAGGTTAAATTCATTATCCAAGTTGGAACTTCCCCACTCAAATTGCATGAACCCAATCCTAACCACTGAATTGGAGGAACGGTTGTCTTATTGACAGCACTTTCTTTTGAGAACAAAGACAATCTGTTGTTAGACAAGTCAAGAGTATTAAGCATCTTTAGCTTCCAAAACATGTCAACTGCTAGTTTCCCTTCAAAGCCATTATCAGTGACATAAAACTGAGCAAGTTGGGTGAGGTTTCCAAGCGAAGAAGGAATGGTCCCATAAAAATTGCAATCTGAAATCGCAAACCAATCCAGAGAGGTGAGGTTCTCAATGGATGTTGGAAGTGTGCCATAAAAACTTGTGCGATGGAGGTTTATGGAAACCAATTTCCTTGAGTGAAAATTAGGCATGATACCTCTAAGATGTTGGTTTCTTCCCAAATCCAAGTGTGTTAAGTTTGGAAGATGGAATATTCCAACTGGAAATTCACCATGCATTTTACAATTGTAAAGAGAAAGTCTTTGCAAAGATGTAAGGTTTGTGAGAGAATGAGGTAAAGATGATGAAATGGTAACAAAACTAAGACGAAGGTGTTCAAGTCTTGTTGAGTTTTGAGTTAAGCTTGTGAGAGTGGATGCCTTGAGTTGCAAATGGTTGATTAAATCATATGGAACTGGCTGAAGAGTGTAGCTGCAAAGATCAAGGGACAACAAGTTTGACAATTGTGAAAGTTGAGGTGGAACTTCACCGGAGAATGTGTTTTCATTGACATGAGAAAGACTCAAATATCTTAGGCGTGAAAGCTCACCTATCTTGGGAGGAATTTGAGAGTGATTGAAGTCATTGTCTGAAAGATCAAGACTTTGAAGATGCAGGAGCGAGAAAAGGGTGCTATTGGGATCCATGGAGCCATAGAGCTGGCTGCTACGGAGATGAATCCCGATGACATGACCCGTGAGATCATGGCATTGAATGCCATCCCAGTGGCAGCAATCTGTGGAAGGAATCCAAGAAAGAGTTTTTGGATAACTGAATGGATTGTAAGAAGCATACTTACTTATTACAAAGGATTCCTTAAACTGCAACAGGGCATAGCTTTCATGCTGATGGCACTCATGATGATGAGTAGTGGTTGAATGATTCAAAGGTAAACAGGTTGTGAGGAGGGTGGTTGAAAAGAGTGACGAGAAGAGAAGAAGAAACTGCATGGAAAAAGCAAGAGAACACAAGAACCCCATTGTTGTGATTTGTATTGCAATAGGTTTGAATGGATGAAATGTTTGGGAAGCTTGAGTCGGTTTTTATAGTCAAGAAGTGCTGCTGATATTATCTAAGTACCATAAGTGTGATATTGCCACTCGTTAAGGTGAAGAAAAGAAAGAAAGTGATGTTTGCTATGGCTGGCTTTCGCAATGCGGACAATTCAAATCACATATTGGCCTATACATTATTGGTGCTTCTTGGTTTAGAAGACGGTGAGTCCTTCTAAACATAAGATGAGAAGACACTACATCCAACTCAAAATCTTAAGGTGTTAAAGTTTGTGGATCTCTCATCTTATAAAACTTGCTCTCAAAGATGTGAGACTGCACACTTGAATATCAACTGTCCAAAGTCCAAACTCGAGACTCTGACTATCCTTTCATTATTAGAGGCAATTCTATTATCGGAGCATATGAGATTCCATATATAGGGACATGGTTCTTCTAGCATGCACCATTTTTTTCTATAGACTAAAATTCAAGAATTTCATGATGCTTTGACCTGCATTTGCACTACAATTTCCCTTAGTGATGGTGTTATACCCACACATAAGTCTCTTGGTCCTGTTTATGCTCAGCTGCACAAATTGATCACCCACATCCTTCTACCACAGAATGGATCCTATCAAAGAGTTTCATTTTGTGACACCCTAGTATTATTTGCTTTAATCATGAGGGTTAAAATTTCATTTGCATATCTTATGATGAGACACATGCATGATTGCATTAGAAGTGACCGAAACACTGCATTACCTTATGGCATGTTTTTAACCAAAGTTTTTCAAGCATTTTATGTTGATTTCGAAAACGAGTCCTATGAAGAGAAGTTCTCTTACCTGAAAGGGGGTGGTGCAGTTAAGAAAGTAACCAAGAGGAATCCCAAGGCTGCTAGAAAGACTGTAGAAAAAGATGAGAAGCGATTCAGGCCTTCTACTAGTCGGACCAAGAAGCAAAGTGGAACAGGAGTCAAGGTCCTTGTGAATGTAGTCAAGGAATTGATCCAAGAGGTACTCAACATGGCATCCTACATTCACACGGGTATGGAGAAGTCCAAGTCTAGGGCTAAGGTTCTTGGCAAATACTTGGAGAGACTTGAAGAGGACCATGAATTCTTAGAACCCGAGGAAGACGAAGATGATGAAGAGCCTCTTTACTCTCAAGAAGAGGAAGAGGAAGACTCTGATGCCAATTGATCAAGAACATCACTGCTGCTGCTTTTATCTCCTAATTATTGCTGAGACAATTTCTAGTTTTTAAGATTATTTGCTTTTCTTTTGAATGACTGTAATAGACTTATTTAACTCTAGTACTTTTCTACATTTAGACTGCTGGACTGCCTTTAACAATTCTTTTTGCAGGTCTTGAAATGTCCCTCTTTGATGACAAAAAGGGGGAGAAATGTTAATGTTAGATATTGTTAGATTAATAGCTCTTGTCTTGATTGATTGTTGGATCAATTATGATTTAGGAACCTTAAACTACTGTTATTACTATGTTTATGTGTGCATATTTGGCATGCCTTCTTTTCTATGGGGAGTAACCTTAATTATTAATCTTTTTTAAATTTCCTTTTGTTAAAATTTTGTCATCAAGAAAGAGATTATTGGGTTTGGAACCTTTTTATTGTTGATGATGACAAAACATTAGGTCTGGTTGGGTTGTATTATTATGCTATATGACAAAAAGCCCATTACTTGTGATTATTATTGTCTGTTAGAATAGGCCCAATTTTGGTTCTATGAGAATTATTGTTGGAGTCCATTTTATTGCCCCACTTTGCTGCTGTGTTTCTTTTCCCTTATTGCAGATCATTACAACGTCATTTTGGAGGCAAAAGGGAGCTGCAATATCACACAATGGAGGGAAAGAAAGTGAAATCAACTTTCATCAAATATCTGAAGATCCAGTGCACAATCTAATCAGAAGGTTCAAGATATTTCTTGATGCAAAAGAATGAATTGAATGGCCAAGATTATCTTCAGTACAACAAGGACAGCAAGGACATCAAGGAGAGCACCTCCCCAGCTGGCTGTGACCCTGCAACGGCACAATTGGAGCAGCTGAATTTTCGGACTGCCCTCCAACAGCTAGAATCATCCAAATTTCAAATTGGAAGGATAAGATCATCAATAGAAGGTGGAAGCCTATTTAAAGGGTCCTTAGGCAAAGGATTCAGTAAGCAGAATACACATTGAGAAAGAGCTCCTTCATCCATTGAGAGCATTCTGTCTTCTTCTTCTATTATGTTTTGGTTTTGATTTTTAGACTTAGGATTCTTGTATTCATCATGGTGGTAAAAGGCTTATAGTGAGGATTAACA
>JASCZI010090676.1:122847-136601 GCA_036250425.1 Stylosanthes scabra
GGATCCATGGAACCATAGAGTTGGCTGCTACGGAGATCAACACCGATGACATGGCCCGTGAGCTCATGACATTGAATGCCATCCCAGTGGCAGCAATCTGTGGAAGGAATCCAAGAAAGAGTTTTTGGATAACTGAATGGATTGTAAGAAGCATACTTACTTATTTGAAAGGATTCCTTAAACTGTAACAGGGCATAGCTTTCATGTTCATGGCACTCATGATGATGATGAGTAGTAGTTGATTGATTCAACGGTACACAGTTAGTGAGGAGGGTGGTTGAAAAAAGTGATGAGAAAAGGAGAAGAAACTGCATGGACAAAGCAAGAGAACACGACGACCTCATGATTGTATGGTAATAACAGGTTTGGGAAGTGAGATTGATGAAATGTTTGATTTTGGACACACCAAACCAACCCGGTGTTTATTTATAGCATTTTAAAACCTTAATTATTGTACCTTCCTTACATTGTTAATTCAATTATACTTCAATCTTTTGTTGTCTTTTACATTGTTCACGTTAAATTAAAGTTATTAATTAATATAATAAATAATTAATCTACGTATACTACTTGAAGGTTCTAAGAGACTAGAGAAAGGGGGTTGAATCTGAGTACCCTTTTTTCTTCTAAGTTAAAGGTGAAAGCTTGCTATTATAATTTGTCTACGGATGAAACAGGAGACAATTTTAGCTGTTGTAAATTTGAAGTTTAAAGAAGAAAAACAGAGACACTAGCACATATTTTGGTTCGGCTACCACTGTAGCCTACAACCATGGTGGAATTCCACTATAATTTCCAGAATTACATGTACCAATTCAAAGAAATTACAAAATGCCTAATCTTAGGACTTCAACCTAACATGAGTGCTAACCTAACTCACAAGGGGAACCTTCCTAGTTCACTATCCACAACAAACTTGTTACATCTCTAATAAAGAAGAAAAACAGTGTTGGCTTTTTCTCAATACCTAAGCTCTTGCCTTTTCTCTCATGCCTTTTGTAAATCCTCACTATAAGCCTTTTACCACCATGATCAAAACAAGAATCCTAAGTCTAAAAATGATCAAAAGCAGAACATAATAAAAGAAGACATAATGCTCTCAATGGATCTTCAATTCTTTGCTAAATGATCACTTTAATAGGCGTCCAGCCTCCAAGAGAAGATCCTTATCCTTTAATTTGAAATTGATCAAATCTAGTTATTGGAGGGCAGTCCGAAAATTTAGTTGCTCCAATTGTGCCATTGCAGAGGCACAGCCAAGTAGTGAGAGGTGCTCTCCTTGATGTCCTTGTAGTACTGGAAATTATCTTGGCCCTTCACTTCATTCTTTTGCACCAAGAAAGATCTTCTGCCTTCAGATAGGATTGAATGTTGGATCTCAAATATTTAGTGAAAATCAATTTCACTATCTTTTCCTCCACAGAGTGAAATTGTATCAGCCTTTGCTTCCAAAATGTATTGAAGCAACCTGCAATCAAATGAACGAGACACAGCAAATGGGGTAATAAAATGGGCTCAAATAAAAGTTCATACAGCACCAAAATTGGCCCCTAATGGCAAATTTGAGTAAACAAGTAATGTGCTTATAACTTAGTATATTTTTAACCCAATCAATTTTAATGTTTTTGTCATCATCAACAATAAAATGTTTCTAAACCCAACACTATTATATATCTTTATACACATTTTTTTAAAAAAAATTTTATGTTGACGTAACTGTTTCTGTGCTATCGTATATTGTATTTATGTGTTTTATAAATTAATCTATGATGATATTTTCATTTTTGATATTATAAATAAAATGTAAGGAGATATATAGTAGCTTACCTATATTTTTCCTTTATCTTATTGTATATCGCACAATTATTTCTAACCATTTACTAAAGAATAATCAAGGTGATCAATAAAAACTAAAAAGTAATCCTCCAAAACTTAAAAAATTATTATTCAAAAAAAAAAATATCATCCAATAAAAAATTCATCATTCCTTCACCGTAGTCATCACCAGTTCACCACCGCTAATCACATCTGCTAAACCTTAAATCACCACCAACACAACAACAAGGTTGCAATTTCGTGTGGAGTCTATCCAAGTCAACTTTAAAGTCTTAGTCTTCAAATGTAAGTTGATGAGAACTCTCTTTATTTCCAATTTCCCATTCTACCTACCATCCAAGTCAAAGTCTTTCCGTTCACAATTCACATGCACAAAAACTAAAAAGTTGCACCAATAATTTGTTTTCTTTATGTTCTCTCTACGTGACTTTTGACATTGCCCAATCTAAAACATAGAATGCAAAGGCCAGTGTCCCGGCCAAAACGATCATAGGATTTGAGTAATGTATATCGCACAACTATTTCTAACCAACAACTTAAAATAACATCATTTCTTCATATACAATACATTTCTTCATATTTTCTATGTTATCTGGAAGTGTCATTTGGCGTTCTTTGAATGAAATTATGTTCTTTCCTGTAAATAATAAAAAAAAAAACTTAGAGTAGTAGAAGCATACCATATTAAACTGTTATGTTATATTTATTTTTTTTTTTCCCCAAAGGTAGAGGTATTTCATTCAAAGAAATTTGATAAAATACATAGGATGTCCATATGTAGGACAAATTAAAGAGTGAAGAAACAAAGAGAAACAGCTGCAAGAGCTAAGAGAAATAACATAATAAGGACATAAAAAGACATGCATAGAGATAAAGGAAATTGCTCCTGGACATGAGTTAGGGATTTCTCAAAATCTCTTCCAGTAGCTTAATGGAATCAGCAGCAACTTTCTCCGTAGGAGTCAAAACACTCTCAAAAAGGACTTTGTTCCTTGTCTTCCATATTTGCCAACATAGGATTGCAAATAGAACCAGATGAAGAACTTTATCTTTGGCAGCAGAGGGAGTTTCCATAGCGTACTTGAAAATGGTAAGCAACCTGGTATCCTGAGCTTACTTCATAGAAACCATTACAGGTAAGCATCCATTTCAATTTATCATCTTCTTCCACTATTGTAATATTTAAAATTAATTGAACAAGATCTGAAGGAAACAGTGAGCTAAGAAGATGATTATTCCAACACCTATTTGGGAGAATTAATTATATTGTTGAACGTATATAATATTTGCTGCTTGAAGGAGGGAGCAAAAAAGGATACATAGGAGGAGTCCATGGATCTTCTAGGATTTTAACATACCTACCAGAACCAATGCTCCAAATGAGACCTTTTTTCTAAAACTTTCCGACCATCAAGCAAACTACGCCAACCCCAACAAGGTATGGTACCAATCCCTGCTTTCAATAAATTGCCATATCTGAAATACTTGCTTTGAAGAACTCTGGACAGCAAACAGTTTGGTTGAGTAATTATCTTCCAGCATTGTTTAGCCAGCAGGGCTAAATTTTGTGCTTTGAGATCCTTAAAACCCAAGCCACCTTCACGTTTTGGACGTGACATGGTCTCCCAACTAATCCAAGCCGTCTTCCTTTCCGAACCCCGTTGACCCCACCAAAATTGGGAGAGGATACTATGAATTTCCTTGATTAACGTGTCCGAAAGTCGAAAACAAGACATAGAATATATAGGAATTGCCTCCCCTACCGCCTTGATAAGAACATGCTTACCTGCAGGAGATAATAAGCGGCTTTCCTAGCTAGCAACATGTTTCTTAACCTTCTCTTATAGCAAAAGTAGCTCATTTAGAACGGTTGACAGTGGAAGGTAAACCTAAATATTTGTCCTGGCATCCAATATGTGGAATATTCATTTTGTCAAGCAATGCGAGTCTAACATCATTAAGAGTGTTGTGGCTGAATAACATAGAAGACTTATCAAGATTAACCCGCTGCCCACTTACCTTTCCATAATCAAGCAAGAGATGAAGGATATTCTCACAATTTTCCTTAGAAGCCTTACAAAAGAGAGTGGAGTCATCAGCAAATAGAAGATGGTTAATAGATGGGCTATGACGGTTGAGTTGAATACCAGAAATAGAACCGTTTTGCTCTGCGTTATTCAGCAGAAAAGATAAACCTTCTGCACAAAAAAGAAATAGATAGGGAGAAAGAGGATCCCCTTGACGGATCCCTTTGGATGGCTTAAAGAAGCCATACGGCTGACCTTCAACAACTACAGAGTAAGAAACTGAGGTAACTACTTCTTGTATCCAAGCAATCCACTTAGGATCAAATCCAAGTTTGCCCATCATAAATCACAAAAATGGCCACTGCACTCTATCATAAGCTTTACTCATATCTAGCTTAATCGCCATTTCAGAATGAGAGCCTCTCCTCTTAGTCTTCAAGTAGTGCATAAACTCATGAGCAATTAACACATTATCATAAATTAGTCTGCCCTTTAGAAAGGCACTCTGAGTAGGACTAATCAGGAGATTCATCATACCTTGTAAGCGATGGACTAGAACCTTAGAAATAATCTTGTACACCACCGAAGAAAGACTTATTGGGTGAATCTGCTTCATTGTAGTAGCGTCCGGGACCTTCGGAGTTAAACATTTGTGAGTATGATTAAAACATTTTAAGAGCTTACCACACTCACAAAGAAGCTTCTTTCCTTTACAATAAAATGCACCAAAATTCTACAAATTCCTTTTGTCTTTCTAAGCTTCACATAGTTTACAAGTCATCTTGTGTTGCCAAAGCATAAGCATAAGAGAGAGCACGCAAATGGAAATGGATTACTGAATACAAAGAATACAATATATGATTTTCTTGTTTCAAGAATACAGAAAGCAGCACATCATATTTATCTCTTATTTTGCATGTAGCTGACATGCATAAAGCAAACATAATAACTTCAAACTTAAACTCATAAATTAAACTAATCTAAGATTATACACATACATGAAAATACAAAAATCTAGACTTGTGATGACTTAAAACAACCTTTTCAACAAAATAAAAACATCTCCACTAAAAGCATTTCCCAGAGCTAACCCAGCAACAAGGCCACCCCCATATCCAATTACAATTACAATCCAATACAATTCAAACAATGATCCCGACTCGGACTCTTGATCACCATCATGTGTTGGTAGTGGAAGCTTAGAATTATCTTCACATTTCTTCACCAATTGAATTCCGCACAAACCTTTGTTTCCCTCAAATGAATTATCTTCAAATGTGGAAAACTGCCGATCTTCTGGTATTGGACCTGAGAGATTGTTGAAAGACACATTGAAGAAGTCCAAGAAGGTAAGCTCTGTGAGTTGTTGAGGAATATTCCCTGAAAGGCTATTGAAAGAAAGGTCCAACACTTCAAGATTTGAAATCTTTCCCAATGAAGATGGGATGGTGCCAGTAAACATGTTATTGGACAAATTGAGCACAACAAGTCTATTCAAACTCCCCATTATATCCGGAATCTCACCAGAGATTTTGTTACATGACAGATCAATGGCTACCATCTGATGCAAGTATTGACGCCCAAGATAATCCATGATCACTCCTTTGTTAAACATTGGGAATAAAAATAAACTAATATCAACATAAGATTGTTGAAAGTGATAGAAGTCGTCCGTGAACTGTACTGGATCACTTGGGCTGGAAAGTGTCATCGATCTGAAACTTTTTATTACTTCTGAGGATAAATTTCCAGAAAAATCATTATGGGAAAGATCAATGATGTGGAGTTTCAAAAAACTGCATGTTGATGGGCACATTATAGGTCCGTGAAATTTATTATTGCGTAAAGAAATAACCTTCAACTGAGGAAGAGATTGTAACCAAAAAGGGAATGAATCATTGAAATGGTTAAAGCTCACATCAAGAATCTCCAGCATTCTACAATTGATGAGTTGTCTTGGTAATGGACCGTGCAACCTGTTAGAACCAAAATCAATCAATTGAAGGGAGTTTCCTTTCACATAAGTTTGAGGAATATTTCCACTCAATTTGTTTCTCCCGAGCCTCAAAAATTGAAGAGATCTGCTGAAGCTTCCCAAACATGATGGAATCATTCCAACTAAGTTGTTGGAAGTTAAATCAAGAAGCACAAGTGAGTGTAGATTGCATATTGAGGGGGATATTTCTCCCATCAATGAATTGTTCGAAATAACCAGACTCTGAAGAGTTGTTTTACTCCACAACCAATCCGGAATTGTCCTTATGTTGTTGTCTTGTAGGTGAAGATCTGTCATCTGTTGTAAGTGTTGAACAAAATTTGGGAAATGAACTAAATTGCATGAACTTAAGTCTAAATACTGAATTTGAGAAAGAATGATTATATTCCAAGTGTTCTTCTCTTCAAGAAAAGTCAATTTGTTGCCTCCGCCTAAATTGAGATTAGTAAGCTTTTTAAGCTTTGAAAGCATGTCAAGCTCAACCTGTCCTTCCAACCAATTATGAGATAGATCAAGAAGTGTAAGATTCTCTAACATGAAGAGGGAAGAAGGAATTTCACCCTGAAGATAATTACCAGAAAGATACAAGTGACTCAAAGAAGTTAGATTCGTTATCCAAGTTGGAAATTCCCCTGTCAAATTGCATGAACTCAATCCTAAGCAATGAATTGGAGGAAGGGTTGTCTGGTTATTGACGGCGCTTTCTTCTTTTGAGAACAAAGACAATTTGTTGTTAGACAGCTCAAGAACATTAAGCATCTTTAGCTTCCAAAACATCTCAAGTGCTACTTTCCCTTCAATGAAATTACCTGATAGTGATAAATCTTCAAGATTCTTGAGTTCAAAAAGAGAGCTGGGGATTTCACCATAAAAGCTATTTTGAGTAAGTTTTAACCCAACAAGTTGGGTGAGATTGCCAAGTGAAGAAGGAATGGTCCCATTAAAACTGCAACTTTCAATATTAAACAAACTCAGAGAAGTGAGATTTCCAATGGATGTTGGAAGTGTGCCATAAAAACTTGTGCTTGCGAGGTTTATGACAACCAATTTCCTTGAGAGAAACTCAGGCATGATACCTCTAAGATATTGGTTGCTTCCCAAATCCAAGACTGTTAAGTTTGGAAGATGGAATATTCCAATTGGAAATTCACCATACAGTTCACAATTGTAAAAAGAAAGTGTTTGCAAAGATGTAAGGTTTGTGAGAGAATGAGGTAAAGATGATGAGATGCTCACAAAATCAAGAAGAATGTGTTGGAGTCTAGTTGAGTTTTGGGTTATGCTTGTGAGAGTGGATGACTTGAGGTAAAGTGGCTGATTAGTATAGCTGCTAAGATCAAGGGACAACAAGTTGGACAAATGTGAAAGTTGAGGTGGAACTTCACCGGAGAATGTGTTTTCATTGCCATGAGAAAGGTTCAGATGTCTTAGGTGTGAAAGCTCACCAATCTTGGCTGGAATTTGAGAGTGATTGAAGTGATTGTCAGAGAGATTGAGACTTTGAAGGTGGACAAGTGAGAAAAGGGTGCTATTGGGATCCATGGAACCATAGAGTTGGCTGCTAGCGAGATCAACGCCGATGACATGACCGGTGAGCTCATGACATTGAATGCCATCCCAGTTGCAGCAATCTGTGGAAGGAATCCAAGAAAGAGTTTTTGGATAACTGAATGGATTGTAAGAAGCAGACTTCCTTATTACAAAGGATTCCTTAAACCGCAACAGGGCATAGCTTTCATGTTCATGGCACTCATGATAATGGTGATGATGAGTAGTAGTTGAATGATTCAAAGGTAAACAGTTAGTGAGGAGGGTGGTTGAAAAGAGTGATGAGAAAAGGAGAAGAAACTGTATGGAGAAAGCAAAAGAACACAAGAACCTCATTGTTTTCATTGTATGGCAATAGGTTTCAAGTTTCAGTGGATGAAATGTTTAGGAAGTTCCAACCGGTTTTTATAGTGAAGCAGTGCTAGTGATATTATCTAACTAAGTAACATGCATTTGTGTTATTGTGAGTGTGTTATTGCCGTTCATTAAGGGCAAGAAAAGAAAGTGATTCTTATTATTGTTGCTTCTGCGGACAATTCAAATCACATACTGGCAGATACATTTTCGGTGCTTGTTGGTTTAGAATAATTTGCATAATATGGCCAGGAATGTCATTTTCACCATCCTAAGATTTTTTCATACTTAATTTCGGTATACCCTTTTGCAGAGGCAATTCGATGGTATATTGTCGTCACTACCATTTGACTTGGCAAACAACTTACATTTGAGACAGCAGGTGACTATTTGACTTGGCAAACAACTTACATTTGAGGCAGCAGCCAGCAGGTGACTTTGAAACCTTATCATTATCTTTCATTACCTCCACAAACTTCATTGTTTTTGTTAACTCACTTGCATAAGTGATATGATGTATGTATTATTCCAAATTCCACGATGAAATGGAGCGCCTGAAATAGCATTGCCGTACATTTTGGGCAAGAAAAGAAAATTATTGGGAGTGAATTTTGGGTTAGAATAATTGGCATATGTAATGTGCATTTCCTTAACACTTAAAAGTGGAGCACTCAAATTTCGCTTCCATACTAATTAATCCTTATAATGTAAATCTAACATTACTAGAATCTATAATAGAGAAATAAACATACTATATCTATCTTCTATTTTACATGTAGTTGACATACTAAGGCAAACCCAACAACTTCAAAAGCAAACACATACATAAAACGAAAATAATATAAAATTACACACATGAAAACACTCAAGTTCAGACTTGTGACTTAAAAGATCCTTTTCAGTAACCTAACAACATCTGGAGCAAAAGCATTTCCCAGTGCTAGTCCAGCAACAAGGCCACCCCCATATCCAATCAGAATTATTCTCCAATTTGATTCAAAGAAAGATTCCGACTCAGAATCTTGATCACCATCAGGCTTTGGTAGTGGAAGCTTAAAATGATGATCTTCACATTTCTTCACCAGTTGAATCCCACACAAATTGTTGTTTCCCTCAAATGAATTACTTTCAAATGTGGACAATTGTCCATTTTCTGGTATTGAACCTGAGAGATTGTTGAAAGACACATTGAAGAAATCCAAGAAGGTTAACTCTGTGAGCTGTTGAGGAATATTCCCTGAGAGGCTATTGAAAGAAAGGTCCAACACTTCAAGATTTGAAAGCTTTCCCAATGAAGATGGGATGCTGCCAATAAACATGTTATAGGACAAATTGAGGACAACAAGGCTATTCAAACTTCCCATGATATCCGGAATCTCACCAGAAATTTTGTTACATGACAGATCAATGGCTACCATGTCATGCAAGTATTGACGCTCATGATAATCTATGACTACCCCTTTATTATACATTGGAAATAAAATTGTACTGATATCAACAACATTATTTTGTAAAATATAGATTTGGTCCTTAAACTGTACTTGATGATTTGTGCTGGAAACTGTCATCGATTTGAAACTTTTTATTATTTCAGGTGACAAATTTCCAAAAAAATCATTATTGGAAAGATCAATGATATTGAGTTTCAAAAATGAGCATTTTGATGGGCACTCTATAGCTCCATGAAATTTATTGTTACGTAAAGAAATAACCTTCAATTGAGGAAGAGATTCTAACCAAAAAGGAAATGAATCATTGAAATGGTTATTGCTCACGTCAAGAAGCTCTAGCATTCTACAATTGATCAGTTGTCTTGGTAATGGACCATACAACCTGTTAGAACCAAAATCAATCAACTGAAGGGAGTTTCCTTTCACATAAGTTTGAGGAATACTCCCACTCAATTTGTTCTCCCCGAGCCTCAAAAATTGAAGAGATCGGCTAAAGCTTCCCAAGCAAGATGGAATCATTCCAACTAAGTTGTTGGAAGATAAATCAAGTACCACAAGGGATTGCAGATTGCATAAGAAGGGGGATATTTCTCCGCTCAATAGGTTGCTGCGAATATCCAAACTCTGAAGAGTTGTTTTATTCCACATCCAACTCGGTATTTTCTTTATATTATTATTTGATAAGACAAGTTCAGTCAAATTTTGCAAACGTTGTATAAAATTGGGAAAATGAACTAAGTTGCATGAACTTAAATCCAGCATTTGAATTTGAGAAAGAAATGTCAAATTGGAAGTGTTCTTCCCTTCAATAAAGGACAATTTGTTGCCTCCGCCTAAACCAAGAAAAGTAAGCTTTTTGAGCTTTGAAAGCATGTCAAGCTCGACCTGTCCTTCCAACATATTATCAGCTAGATCAAGAACTGTAAGATTCTCTAACATGAAGAGGAAAGATGGAATTTTACCTTGGAGATTATTGTCATGAAGATCCAAATATGATAAAGAGGTTAGATTCATTATCCAAGTTGAAATTTCTCCGGTCAAATTGCATGAACCAAATCCCAACCACTGAATTGGAGGAAGGGTTGTCTCATTGACAGCCTTATTTTTTGAGAACAAAGACAATTTGTTTTGAGACAGCGCAAGAACATTAAGCATCTTTAGCTTCAAAAACATGTCAAGTGCTACTTTCCCTTCGAAGAAATTACCCCATAGTGATAAATATTCAAGATTATCTAGTCTAAAAAGAGAGTTAGGAATTTCACCATCAAAGACATTATCAGTTAGAACAAAGTGAGCAAGTTGGGTGAGGTTTCCAAGTGAAGAAGGAATGGTCCCATAAAAATTGCAATTTGAAATCACAAACCAACTCAGAGAAGTGAGGTTTTCAATGGATGCTGGAAGTGTGCCATAAAAACTTGTGATTGGGAGGTTTATGACAACCAATTTCCTTGAGAGAAAATTAGGCAACATACCCCTAAGATATTGGTTTTCTGCCAAATCCAAGAATGTTAAGTTTGGAAGATGGAATATTCCAACTGGAAATTCACCATGCAGTTCACAATTGTAAAGAGAAAGTGTTTGCAAAGATGTAAGGTTTGTGAGAGAATGAGGTAAAGATGATGAGATGCTCACAAAATTAAGACGAAGGTGTTCAAGTCTAGTTGAGTTTTGAATGAAGCTTGTGAAAGTGGATGCCTTGAGTTGCAAATGGTTGACTAGGTCATATGGGGGAAGGGTATGGCTGCGAAGATCAAGGGACAACAAGTTGGACAAATGTGAAAGTTGAGGTGGAACTTCACCAGAGAATGTGTTGTCATTGCAATGAGAAAGATTCAGATATCTTAGGTGTGAAAGCTCACCTATCTTGGCTGGAATTTGAGAGTAATTGAAGTGATTGTCAGAGAGATTGAGACTTTGAAGGTGGACAAGTGAGAAAAGGGTGCTATTGGGATCCATGGAACCAAAGAGTTGGCTGCTAGTGAGATTGTTGATGTTCAAGTGTGAGGTGTTAGTCCCACATCTTTGAGAGCAAGGAGAAGTGATGAGTTTATAAGATGAGAGACCCACCTACTTGACACCTTAAGGTTTTGAGTTGGATGTGGTGTCTTCTCATCTTGTGTTCCCTCACTTGGTTCTTCCCTAAAGTCTCTCCCCATGGTGGCACGGGTGAGATCATGGCATGAATGCCATCCCAGTGGCAGGAATCCAAGAAAGAGTTTTAGGATAACTGAATGGATTGTAAGAAGCATGAACTGCAACAGGGCATAGAAGAACCTCATTATTGTATTGTATGGTAATAGGTTTCAATATAAAAGTTGAGATGAGCACCAAGCTAAAGGGTGTTATATTATATAATGAAGGATCGACCGGAGTGGATAGTGATAGCAACATTAGTAATATAATAATATTTAGTGAGTCTATATCTGTAATGTTGTAATGCACTTGAGTAATTGATTTGTATATATTATTAAATTCTAATAGACAATAGTGATGATAAATCATACCCATTGAAATTTCAAAGCACATGCAGGCAGACTTAGACAGACACTCATGTTATTTTCTGCATCTGTCTCTAATCTTTGACTTGGGTTACTTTGCATTTTGTCGTTATGGTTAATTAGTTTTCTCTCTCTAATTAGTTTCATATCATGTCTACAGGATTCTTGTTCATAGGTCAGTTTCATGGGAGTTTATCTTCTCAAATTTCTCCCTTTTGGTCTCTA
The DNA here is from genome assembly GCA_036250425.1 of Stylosanthes scabra. NCBI lineage: Eukaryota > Viridiplantae > Streptophyta > Magnoliopsida > Fabales > Fabaceae > Stylosanthes > Stylosanthes scabra. The sequence continues at coordinate 134,783 of JASCZI010090676.1, forward strand.
AAGTCTAATCTCTCCCTCTTTAGAAGTCCATTTTGGGCTAAATTGTTGATCAATTAATATGAAGTAATTGAACACTCTCAACAACGTACCCAACACGAGCAAAGCTTTATTCTGAGCTCATCAGTATTTCATCATTGACTCAGTAAACTTAACTATATATGAAAGGAATTTTTTAATAAAGTATTTTAGGGAGTGATTTCTTATCATAATAACTAGGAATGCATTTGTTAATATTTTTTTATTATTTTAAGATCAATCCACATACACCTGTCACAAATATCATTGTTAGATTTGTATATATTTCATTTCCTCCACAAACATCAATATCTGCCTTTATTTTGATGAAAAATCAACTTAGCTAAGTCCTACAAAGAATTGTTTAGTTCAATTTACAAACTCATTCAATTTACGTAAGAAAACATGAGCATAACCACTTATTAGATCAACCAAGTGTTAGTAACCATGTCTGCATAATGGCAGAAGTAAAGGATATGCATTCAGTGCAAGTTTATTTCATAAACTATTTATTGTAGGCTTGTAGCAATTACAACCAAAAAGTTGAATATAGAATATTTTAAACTAAACATATTTAAAACAAATTTAACTACAAAAATCTTCCCTCCATAATACAAAAGATTTCATTTGCATAAGATTATAATCTTTTATTTTTATCACAATCTTCTAAACCACTACTTACTACCAATGGCAACTTAGATATAAAATGCAGGGAGTGTACAAACAATTGTTCAAATGAACATACAAATCATACTGAGCAATTCAACTAAAATATGAAGACAACACTGTCATGAACTCTGGACTTCTGATTCTGAGCCACACACTCAGAAATCCACATTAGGTTCCTGATCTCTTGTTCCCTTAACCTCATGTATGCGAAGAATACAGCATAATGAAACTGCAACCCAGACAAAATGGCGCAGTTTAGTGATGAACATGGCATGGGCGCAACAAAGAGTTAAAAAAATGGCAAGACTTCTAATCTTTTTGTTCCATAGGGCAGTCTATGGAAAGTGGTTACTAAAACATGGGTTTATCTAAGGTTTGTCTTGAAGACGTAAATAATTATGTTCGGGATAAAGTAAACTTTAAATATTTGACTAGTTCACTACATGAACAAGAAGTTATATTTGGATAAGTCAAATACCTGTTGCTCAAATGCTAAGCAAAGCCTCTTAACCTCCTCCTCATAGAATGCCTTGTCAAGCATCTGGCTTTCTCCATAGGATAACTTGGCAAAAATAGACTGATAGGGGGGATATTTCTCCATAACAGCACGAACCTAGGTGAGCAACCAAACAAGAGAATTATGACCCAGAAAACACTACTAAAAGCAAACAACTAGAAATGCAAGTGACTGCTATACATATGACGAGTGACAAATATTTCAGGAAAGATACCAACTTAAAAGGAAAGTCAACTACAAAAAGATCCTGGGGAAAATGGTTTAGCCAAAACCATTTAAGAAAGTACAAATTATAGATGCCACAACTTCAAAAAGCAATCAACTTTAATGTAACTCAAAACATCACAAGACTGAGATGCAAATAATACCTGATCAATGTCCTCACAAACAGCAAGTTCCTCATGGCCATATGGGTAACTGTTTGAGATAAATCAGTCATGACCAGAATAAGCATTCCCAAGTATCATAAAAATATAAACATTGTTTTTAATTTGGAAATAAATACAAATATTCATATTTAGCAGAGGTGAGGAGCTTACAGTAAACCAAAATTAGAGTACAATTTTCTGCGGTCATCTCTGGTGAGCTCAGTACCAATGCTGCAAACAAAGTGGAAGT
>JASCZI010090676.1:144831-162264 GCA_036250425.1 Stylosanthes scabra
AATATATTTGTGGGTTGTTAGGTTTCATTCATGCTGCATGTTTGCTTCAGTTTGGTGGTTGATGTTACATATAGCCTTTTTTGTACATATTGATAAGCATATTGAATTCAGTGAAATCATAGTACCATAGCCTCCATAGCCTTCTTCTGATATAATTTATATATTTGCCATACCAATGTATAGAGAATTAGATATTAGAGTTCAATCAAATGTGTGCTCAGACATGTGAACGGAAACACTAACCCTATGGATAAATGTATTCAATCACAGTTACCCTTGACCTTAATTTTTTTTTTTTTTCCTTTTTCTTTTTCACTTACATACAGTGCAGAAGTGGCATATGAAGCTGCAAATGCTGCAATAGCAGGTGGCATTTCAGTTGTGAGTTAGCTCTATCAAATCACCCTAGAATCTTTGAAGCTGATTAAAATAGTTATTCTAGGTGTTCATTTTGTGGTAAAATGAACCAGGAAACACACTGTTACTTGAGAATAATGTTTCTCAACTCTTTGTCTTTATAGTGTGTTTCTCATCACCTTTTCTTCCGTTTTCTCTTTCAATGTAGTTGGAGATTGTGATGTCAACCCCAGGTGTGTTTGAGGTTGTCTACTTAATCTTTTCTGCTTTCTCATTTCTAGTACTGTGTTTTTAGAATTCATTTGTTCTAATCCTGGATTTTTTAGGTTATAAAGCAGCTGGTCAAGGAGCACCCGATTATGGCACTCGGAGTATGCTTTTGCACCCTTTAAGTTTCTTGTTTCTCTTTCTGCATCAATATTTTTGCTTGAGTGTATATATCTTCACATGAACCTACATTAAGTTTTATGATATGGAGGAACCATAATTGCATTGTCTTGTTTCATTGAAATTTGAGATTTTGTCTTTATATAGCATCACCACTGAGTCAATATGCTGGTTGAAGAATCATATAGTTTTATTATCAATGGTCACTAATCTTCACTCTTTCTATTTGTCGACGTCGTCATCTTCTTCTTCATGAAACTCTTAGCTAAAATGTTATCCATTCGTTTATTACTAACATTATCACTGTATTAGCCTACTTGTCCAACTTTTGGAAAAATTTGAAAGTTGAGACATTTGAAACCGTTGGGTATTTAGGGTTACATGAGATTACATTTCTTCTCAACAGTTGTCTGAATCAAACAGATATCTGCTCTTAGGTTGGTACTATTCTCAGGATTGAGGATGCAAAAGCTGCAGTCAATGCTGGAGCAAAATTCCTGATGAGTCCAGCAATTGTTAAGGTTTGAATTTGGAGATCTTGTTAGTATATTAAGATGTCACATAACAACTGCTAGTGTGCTTGGTCACAATGTTTTGCTATTTGTTTAAGTTTCATCTCTTCAATCCGTACTGTTAGTGACTTAGTGTGGTCTGTGGACATTCTAGGATTCTAAGCAACATGTTTTTTTCTTTTCGATCGGTTACCAGGACGTTATGTATTACATTCAGAGTGGTGAAGTTTTATACATTCCTGGCACAATGACTCCAACTGAAGTAAGGCTCAAGTTAGAGACCCTATTGACAAAAATTCTTTCTTCCTTAATGTGCATACCTTGATCTTCATTCATTGTTCTTAATGCAGATATTATCTGCATATGATGCAGGAGCTAAAATTGTGAAGGTTAGCCTTCTAATGTTCTGTTTAGTTTACCATGTTGAAGAGCATTCATTTGTGAATACTCAGGTGCAGTCGGCTTCATGTAAAGTTGCTTATAAAAACCATTAGATGATTTGACATATTTGACTTCTAACACTTTTGAAGTGACAACTGCACATGAGTTTACACCTTCAAATATAGATAGAGTGTGTTTTCTTGCTTTGCATTTTCTCACTGCTTTTCGGCTCATAAGAGCGCTGCACTTATTTTGTGATCCCGCCTATATCTATGCTGATAATTTTCATTGTAGATTCTTGTTCTTCTGTTAATACACTTAAACACAAGCATCAAGTTTGTTATATTTTTAGAAAATTTCTCATAATCGAAAATTTAACCTTGTGGTATAGATTTATCCGGTTTCTGCACTTGGAGGATCTCAATACATATCAGCACTGAAGAAGCCTTTTCCTAAACTCTCTATGGTTGCTTCTCAGGGGATAAATCTAGGTAGGTTTTTAAGTTTGGTGTTGTTGATCATTCTCATGAAAATTTAAAATGAATGTCTTAATCTCTGATTTCTTGCAGAGTCTATTGAGGAATATATTTCGCGGGGAGCATCGGCTGTTGTTCTGTCGGATGCCATATTCGACAAAGAGGCGATCGCGCAACGAAATTATGAAAAGATACAGAAACTTGCACATTCTGCAGCCTTGCTGGGTAATAAAGCTGTAAATAGGTGACACTTTTAATAATTTGTATACCTATGATTGTTGGGCCGTTATGTTATCCCATTATAGTTCTTTAATTCATTTTCATAGAAACTTAGAATAGGATTTTGTAGAAATTTGTACGTAGAATTAAAAGAAACAAGCCATTCAATTGAGATTTGAGAGATCTCACTAAAAGTGAGGTAACATTAATTGTGAGGTTACTTCCTATACAAGTTTCTAGGTTTATATACACGGCTTTTGCTTTTTTACGGTATCCCTCACCCCGGCAAGCCAAGGATTAATTCATCGCGGATTGGAGAGTGTGTTGCTGCATGCACAAAGTAAGATTCGAACTCCTGACATGGTGAGCGGATTAGTGAGCTAATCACTAAACACACTCAACATGGTTAGGTTTATATATATGGTAATTTCTTATGTTTCTAATATCACACTTATTTTCTTTTAGGGTATATTTGATTTTAGAGAAAATGTAGAGTAAGAAATTTTTATGAATGAATTTGATATGTAAAACTATACTAAAAATTGAATCCATTTTTATAGACCAAATATACCTTTATAACAAAAAATACTTTAAATAAATGAAAGACCGAACACTTATTATTTTATAAAAATATTTGTTCCTATACCATGCATACATATATTTTCCCTACAAAATTACAATTTAATAACTATTTTTTATTATTTTTTCACAAGCTCCTTTTATTTATTTAATTCACTTTCATGATCACTCTCATCTCCCACTGAAACTTAATTACCATCATTACCATCATCAGGAAAAATAAACAAATAAAAAAAATTGTACATTATGAAGTTTAAACCCTCCCCCTTGCAATTATTTAGATTAAGCAAGCACACAATATATTTTGTTTGAAACTATGGATCTTTTCCAAACTGTGGATTTCTTTCAAATATAGAATAATATTTTACCTGCTATTTTTATACTTTATTGAAACTAAATAAAATACAATAATAAAAATAGGATGTGGAAAAAGCTTCCCTTATTGGTTTCGTGTGAGATATCTCAATAATGGAATTACTAGGTGCTTAGAAAGTTATTCAAAATTTTCCATTTTAATATTTTTATATAGTAATAAATCACTATATATGGTTCTTCTAAAAATAACAATAATAATTAATAATTTCATAAAGTGTTTGGCCAACTTTTCTTTCTCATGCAATAATATTTTAGGTTAATTCCAGCCATAATTTAATTTTAAGAAATCTAAATATTATTTGCATGTGAGGATTTTTATATTGAAGATTGAAGGTATAGTAGTTTTAATAAGGGGTCTGTTAAAGCTGTTTAACATAAGAAGTTTTTATTGAAAATTTAAGAATTGGAAATTAATCTCTACTTTTATAATATATTTATTGAAAAAATATAAATAACTAATTTCAACAATTACCATTGAAAGAATTAATTATATATAATAAGGAAATCTTCTCCAAAGCCTTAATTTTGTTTATTAATTTACGATGAAACTACTACTATATATCAATTCTTGAAACATGCATAAAATATTCTCCTATTTACTGCTTGAATATCTAGAATTCTTATGTGTACCATAGTTAGCCAGATGATTTTACTGAATTATTGGTGATAAAATTTGGTTTTTCCATGCATGATGTGTAAATTATGACTCATGAGTTACAAATAACCAATTAAACTATAAAATATGTAAATTAATTTGATGTTTATCAAAGATTAGTTTAATATGACAAAATGACTTAAACATTAGACAAAACTAAACAATTAACTATTGATTTTAGGTAATTAATTTCTAACAAACTCAATCTTGGATAGATATTATATAGGTTGAATTAATATGTTGGTAATTGTGGTTTCATTAATTTTTTAATTACGTCTTTTTACTTTTTTTTTCAATTAAATCCTTATATTATATTTAAATTTCAATTAGGTCCTTACTATGACAAATATACTAAATTTAACAGAATAATATGTTATACAAAAGGAATATTCTTCATATAATGAGAGCTTGTGTAACATAATATTATTCTTATGTGGCAGAATATTTCATTAAATTTAATTTTTGTCACAGTAAGAACCTAATTGAAAAATTGAATATCATATAGGGATCTAAATGAAAAAGAAAAATTATAAAAACCTAATTGAAAATTTCGTAAAGTTATAAAGAACAATAAAAAAAATTAAACCTATTATATATTAAGTCAGCTTATGTTTTTCAAGGCTTAGAATTATCATTATTTAAATATTTAAGAAATGAAAGATTACATTGCATTAACATTATCAAAGAGTTATATTACCTACAATTAAAATTTAACTACCAAATCAGTTATCAATATAAAATTCAACAATGTTAGATAGCCAATAAAAATTCAGCGTTGTTTTATTTTTTTAGTTTTTTAAGTTGTTACCTATTTAGTTTCTTTTTATTTGCTGTTGTACTCTTTTGTACTGTTTGAGACTATGTTCATTTTTTAACCTCTCATTCTTATTGGGTCTTTTGATGAGTGATTAGCTGATGAAAAAAAATTCTATTTCTTTAGGTTTTGGATGTTTTGTTTCTAAAAAGTACAAAATTGATTGATTTTTTATTGCTTTAAGTTTTGAATATTCTATAACTTTTGTTAATGTTCTGTAATTAGTAGTTGCAAATATTCTAATTGTTGTTAATTAATTTATTAATTAAAAAAATATTAATTATCTATACTTTTTCAATAAAATTCATACTAAAATTAGAAAGCATTGACGAAAATTAATTAATTCCGCACATTTATATACAAGGACACCCCTTTTAGGGGCCAATAAGGTATAACCCATCTGTTTATTATTTGTTTTTGGTACTAAGTTATTCTTTTTATTCCAAAGTCTACTTTTAAGCATTTTACATGTAAATCTTGAAGTGGAAACCCTACAGAGACATTTAATTAGAAATATATATGTAGAGTTTCGTACGTATAAAGGTTTAGCTAACATTATTTATTGCATTCAAATTATATTAAAGATGGCATTCTAACATTATTGAATATCGAATATGTATGGAGAACTAAAGTTAGAGTTAGTAATGAATCATGAGTTTAAGTCTTGATTATAGAGTAATTAATTAATAATTAATTACTTAATTAGTATTAGAAGATTATATATTCCTATAAATTCTAAATAAACCTGTTATTTTCTATCATGTCATTATTAAAAATAATATTAACATGTTAATTAGTGCCTTAACTTTTGAAGAAGAGCCAAAATAAAAGAATATATATTAGAAAAAAAGTTTTAAAATATCAAAAGGTTAAAATATCAATTAGTCATGGCTTTTGCTTATTAGCAAATCACTTTTGATGTTGAGTTGACTGAAAAGGATTTCTTTTATATAATTTCACTCAGTTAACTTTGAATAATTAAAATTAAAAAAAAACTTTCTTTTTAAGTGTCTTGAAGAAAACCATAGTAAAATAAAATTTCTTTTTATTATTATTATTATTATTATTATTATTATTATTATTATTATTATTATTATTATTATTATTATTATTATTATTATTATTAACAAGTGCTACTAAAAATATATGTTAGCTAAAATATTCTTTTAATTAAGTTCCCGGATATTTTATTATCTCTGATCCATTGCAGAATCCTCCAAGTAGTTATCAAATGAATTCTGATTTTTCTTTCAATAAATAAATAAATAAAATTATCCTTTTCCATCCATATGCATGTCTGTGTGCGAAGGAGTGTTATCATAAAGTGGTGCAAGAACTCCAAGCTAAGGATAATAAAAATGTTGATATATATCTGAATGAATATTCTAAATTTTAAAAATTTATTAATATACGAAAGAAACGACAAATATGCTAAAAATTATAAGACGATAATTTGGAATTATATATGAAAATGAAAATGTGGTGTTTCCTCGAGATGGCTAATGGTCATTTTTTTTCTTCAGGTGAATGGATCTTTTTTGGTTACACATACAAGTGAATTGACTAATGGCATTTATTTATCAAACCAATAATGTCACAAGGAGCAAAATTAAAGAAACAACAAACCATGCATGTACCAGTTCTCGATCACGTTATACCAAGAAAGAGATAAATACAAAAATTCATACAACATTGGATTTGAATAAAATAATGGAGTCCATCTTAGTCAAGTTTTTCCTTCAATAAAATTTGAAAATGAGGAATTATTGGTTGCTAATAATTTAGTTAATAATACTAGCAAATATATTTTTTTAATTTGAATGATAATTTTAATATTTTAGATAATTATTTTTTGTTATTTTGAATAATTATTTTCAAGATTTTTTGATGACTTAGTTTTTTTTTTTTTTTTGAATCAGTGACGAGTTCAATATTTATCGATTGATGTTGGCTAAAATTTTTTTGATTATTTAAAAAATTGTTTGAAAATACGAGAGTAGTATTAAGTATACGTAAATAGATAGAGTTAATTAACAAAAATGATAAATTAGATTTAAAATATAATACAAGTATTTTTTGCCAACTAAATTAAACTAAGATTTTATTGTCTTTTTTTAAATAATAGTATATTCTTTGGTAATGTTATCTTTCAATTATACTACTTGATTTTATGTTTTTAATAATTATAAAATTCAACTACTAGTAGAGTAATTACAAAGTAATTTTTTTGGTATTCTTAAAAATTAGAGGATAAATTATTATATTTCATCATATAATTATATGTTAGATCTAATTATACACATTTAATACAAGAAATTAATTTTTTACATATTTTATTTTAATTTAGAGTATTGTGATTAAATGTACACAATCCTAAACAATTAATAACTTATGGACTACATCACCAAAAAAACTTATGGACTTATAATATTATTTCTACTCTTATAAAAGTATAAAACTTGATAAATACTTATGTATTCTAAAATACATTTTCCCCAAAAGTTCCTTCTTTTTTTTAATATTTAAGTATAAGTTGAATTAATTAAAGATATAATTATTATGGCATCCGTTAAAAGTGTATTACATTAAAAAAATAAATACTATCTAATTTTAATAAAAATACCAAAGCAATTATCTAAAAATGAAAAAGAACAAAGGTAATAGAGAATTAGGGTTGGGAGGTGAACATGGCACAAACCAGCCACTCATCTTTTCTTTGACAAAGTATAAAAAATTCAATTTTCATTTAATTATACAATAAAAATATCATATACAATATACAATATATATTTTTTATATATATTTTATTTGATACCCTAGTAAAAAAAATGCACAAAATAGGGGAAAAAAGCAAAAGAAGTAGGAAAAAAAATCAAAAGAGAAAAGAGGAAAAGGTATAAATGCAAATATGAAATACAAGAAGAGTGTAGAGAAAATGATGATAATAATAATAAAAAATAAATAATAATCCACTGTTTGAATATGAATAGCCCACTGAAGAGAAAATACCAGAATTCCATGGCCCCTGGTTTTTCTTGTATTTTACACTTAACACTTACACATTCACCAAACTAACCATTCTCCTCTCTCTCTTCTTCTCTTTTATATCAACATGATTCACAAGCAAACAATTTACCCCTTATCCCATTCCATTCCCCTCTTCTCTTCCCTTCTCACACTCTCCAATGTTAAACTTTGTCTAATCCATTTATTTTCACCCTTTCTACCTGTGCTACTAACTAAACCCTCCTAAGATTCTTCTACTTACCCTCTTTTTTTATTTTTTAATTTTTATTTCACCTCACTGCCCCTGTTTTACTCTGTTTTTTTTTTAACCTTCTTCTTCATTGGGGTCTCTGTTTTCTGCATTTTGATTTTCTCAATTTTCTTCCATACCCATTTCCGTGAATCCCATCCTCTGCATTGTTCAATTCAATTCCCATTCCAAAGTTTACTTTTTTACATCTTGGTTGGTTGGGTTGAGTGGGAATTGGGAATGGGGATTGGGAAGAACTTGTCTAAAGGGAGTGAGGGGCAGAGAGAGACAATCACGAACAGCAAATCGAGGAAGGATCGGCGACAACGTTCCAGGAAGATGTCGTTGTCGCCGGGGGAGAAGCTCTTCGAAACTTGCACCGAAGTTTTCGCCAATGGCGGACCTGGCATCGTTCCTCCACCCTCCCAAATTGAGAATCTTCGCTCCGTTTTAGGTATCCACCAAAGAAACGAATCTCTTCTATTCATCCTATTGCACGTGTGGAATTTTTTGTTCTTCTGCCTTCTATGTGTTTGTGAATTTGTGTGTGTGAAATTAACTATTCATTTTGGATTGCAAATTTTGAATTTCTTTTTTTTTTTTTTTTGTTTTTCTGTCATGAGACTTTATTAATATCTCTGGGTGGTGGTGGGGCTTTGTGATGGTTTTACAAGATAATGATGATTGCATTTGTTTCTGTCTTACGTGCCATTTGCTTTGCATGCATACATGGTATTTATTTATATTTATATATTATTATTATCATTATAGGGTTTTTGGTTTTGGACTTATCAAAAAATATAAATTAAAAAAGGTTGATGTTCCCCAATATTATAAATATACACTTACACACATTGCTGTTTCCAGCTTACTCTATGATGTTGAAGTCTTTGAGTGTTGAGTCTCATCTATCATGTATGTATATGAATGGGGACCATTAATTAGCATTAGCATAATAACTTCTAGCATAGTTAACTTAATCCAAGAAATTATTTTCAATCAGGTACCCCTTTTTTGGTAATCAAGTAAAATAATATATGTGCTTCTTAATCTTATCTCTCCCACCAATCCGGGTGTCTCATTTTCATTGGACATCTTTGGTAAATAATTGTTATGTGATTTGGATTTATTATATCCCTAAATTAGGGTTGTCTTTTAGTGATGAAAATGGGTCATCTTAGCTGTTTTTGTAACAATTGAAAGTCGCTATTATAGGCATGGCATGAATATGATAGCAAGTTGATGAATTTTCTGGTAATAATAATAATAAAAATATTAAACTTTTTGATGGTGACTGTCAAAAATAGGTGAAGGAATAAATAAATTGGTCGTCGGTGACTTGAAATCCAAGGCCTAATGAACACTTCATTTAAGTATATGAATTATATGCACATCATGCATGTAAAAATAAAAATATGATACTGTTATTGGATACTTGGATTTATATATTCATAGATATATATATATATGTTTATGTTTATCTGAACCTGGTTATGGCTATGGTTATTTCACTATTATGTACAGCAACTTGGACCACAATGGTTACATCTTACATGTACAGAAATGGCTAGAATTATTCTACTTTTTCATTTTTTTTTCTTTACTTTCATATGATTATTTCCTTTCAAACCACATTTATAATTTATTTTGTTTTTGGCAGATGCAATAACACCAGAAGATGTTGGATTGAAACCTGACATGCCGTATTTCACTGTAAAGAGTGTTCGTGGAAGACCAACAATTACATACCTGCACATTTATGAGTGTGAAAAGTTCTCGGTAATTAATCTATAGAGCCTTGAACTCTTTTCAAGTTAGGAGAAATAAAACCAAAAGTACTTGTATTATTATTATTTTCCATTACTATTCTATTGTTGTTTAAGTGTAACTTTATTATTATTATTGAAAAAAAAAATAATGGATTTGTATTGCAGATGGGAATATTTTGCTTGCCAGCATCTGGGGTGATTCCTCTTCATAATCATCCAGGAATGACTGTTTTCAGTAAGCTTCTTTTTGGTACAATGCACATCAAATCTTATGATTGGGCTGTTGACATGCCTCCTCATATGCCAACCATTTTCAACCCTTCAGGAAGTGAGTACTACTCTTTTCCCATTTATGTCTTTTCTTAACGTTGTACTTTTGTCTTCTTCACAAATTATTTATTCACTTCTAGCAAGTTCTTTTCTACACAAGGACACCCTTTAAACTTTAATCAGATATGACATTGTTAACTCTCAAATTTTATGGTTTTTTTTTTTTTTTTTTACCTTCGGTTTTTTATGTGGTTGGTTCATTTTAACATGTTAAGTTCGGTTATATTAAGTTGTCTAGTTTGCTTGTTCTTGGGAATTAGAATATTCTTGTTCTGCATGGAGAAGTTAAGAGATTTCTTTGTATGAAGATTGATGCTACTAGTGAAGAATATAATACTGATCAATAATTTGCATGAATGTTCCAATTATTATGGCAGCCCGGACTCCTGAGGTGAGATTGGCCAAAGTCAAGATTGATGCTGATTTTACTGCTCCTTGTAACCCCGCCATCCTTTATCCGGCCGACGGCGGCAACATGCATTGCTTCACGGCGGTGACGGCTTGCGCGGTTCTCGATGTCCTCGGTCCTCCATACAATGATCCTCAAGGCAGGCACTGCACATACTACCTAGATTACCCTTTTTCCAACTTTTCAGGTATATTAATATGTTGATTATGTTCTCTTTAAAGTCCTTAATCTTGTTCTGCGCTGACATATCTTTCATTCTCTTAACCTAACATTATATTGAACCTTTCTGAAATATCAGTTGATGGATTATCCATATCAGAAGAAGAAAGCAATGGCTATGAATGGCTTCAAGAGAAGGACAAACCTGATAATGTCAAAGTTGTTGGACAAATGTACAGTGGCCCTATGATTGTGGACAGCTGAAGAAATCAAAGTAGAACACCAATGTTTCCTCATTTGATGCCACCCTTTTTCATATTCTCTAGTGAAAAAAAAAAATCCTTTTCTAGTCTCAGTACCTTTTTTAAGGTTTTTTTTTTTTTTCTTTCCATCTTAATGGAATAGGAATCACTAGGTCATGAATGAAGAAGGGTGGTGTCTTCAATCATCTACAGTTTAGTGTGTACATATACCAAACACAGGAAAAACAAAAAAAAGGACAAAATCTGATGCTGCACTGGAAAATGAAGGCATGAATGAAGGTGCAGATGCAAATTGAGCTAGTTTGGCTTATTAGTCATTTCATTTTATTTTTACTTTGGGGAATTGGGTATAGTGTCTAGTGCTAAAAAGGGTTATTAGTTTTTACTTATTTTAATTAGATATGTGCTTTTTCTTCTTCTATTGTTAATGGCAATGAGTGGTGTTGTGTTTAGTGCTTTAGTCTTTTGGTTTCTTTTGGGAAACTCTGGTTGTTCTTTATTTATGGTTTATTATAGTACTATTTTCTTGGTATTTGGATTTGACAAATAGAAGAGAACAAAAACCAATAACTATAAGAGAAAATCTAAATTGTAATTGTTAGTTTGTTCTTTTTTAGTTGTCAAACTCAAATTAGTGACTAGTATCTACTTGTATTTTAGTAATGTATTTCTTTTTTTTTTTTTCAGTTACATTTGAGGGAATAAATAAAATATTGTAGTATTTTAGCAGTTAATGAAAACAAAAAATATATATATTTGATAAGATAAAATTATATTAGTAAGTAATCATATTCTTCGAAATGATTGATTTATTTTAATCAGCTATTCATAATGTCTTTATTTTTTAGTGTTCAAAATTTACATAACCAGCGGAAAAAAAAAAAAAAAAAAAAGGTGATCCTTAGTGTCACCATAAAAGATTAGTGTTGTAGAATAATCTAGAAGTATTTGCATGAGTGTAGTAGGTTAGATATTTGTAAGAAGATTTTGGACATTCGATCTAAACCATTGATTAGGTTTGATCATAATCGTCCGTTAAGAAGGTAAATTAGTATAAATAGGGGTGAGAATTTGAAGTTTGGATGTGTAAGTCATTTGTACAAATCATCACTTGTGTTAGTAAAGTGATTTACATCGAATCTTTCTTTCTCTTGTGTTCTTTTATATTATTAGTTTTATTGTTAATATTGAGGGTTAGGCTGACTTGATATTAGCTCAAGAGATTAAGTAAATTTAAGTGTGGCACGATAGTGTTGGAGTGTGTCCAAGGCCGTGACATTAGCCATTCTCCAAATATTACTCATAGTCTTAGTTGTATAAAACTATAAATCATAAAAGGAAAAATATTCAATTCACCTCAACCAAAGTTTATTCAATTCACATTCACCTGCATTGTACAACCACTTGCAAAAACACTACCCGCCAAAACAGAAAAAAAATATTAGATAGGACGGATCCTCTCCGTGTCAAAAAAAAAAAAAAAAAGGAAAAACTTAACAACATTCAGTGTCTAATTCTAACACTTGAATAAAATAAATAGTCATAATCTATTTATAATATATAAAAGAAGATATAAGATAGTTTCTTATTGGCATTAACTCATTCCAAACATAAAATTTCTAATCCATTTAAATCACTTTCATTCTTATCCTTATCCTCAATAGTAACCACCTCCACTTCTTCCTTCAATCTACAAATTACGATGGCAACAAAAGCTTCTCCGGCGACAACACTCCACTCCACCATTGTCGCTGTGGAATCTTCTTTTTCAACACTCCGGCAACAAGCATCCATCACCGCAAGCGTTGAGCACTTCAACCACCACATCCACCATCGAGCACTTCAACCAAAACCTTCAAGCATCACGTAATTGAGGTTAAAGCGAATTGTTGGTAGCCGATCACCTCTACCTCCAGCGACAAGCATCTATCACCACAATCTACTACTCCTTCAGTCTGTGTGAAAGCACCGCAAGAGAATTTCACTCTTCCGCACGTCATTGTAATCTGAATGCTCACATGTATTATCTTAGATGTTCACTTTGGTTTTCATGGATGTTCACTTTATCTAAAATGGAAGTTTTGGTTTGTTTTCTTTGGACTTTCAATTTCTTTAACATGTTCTTTTTGTTCACTTTATCTAAAATGAAATTGTGTGTGAGTTTAGGTGTTTATCTTGAATGAAGGCGTGTGCTTACAGAAATAGAAAATTTTATCATAGAAATTACCTATTTGTGCTGGTTGTTGTGTATTGGATGAAATTACATGTTCTAGCAGGTGTTTAATTTGGATGTTCACTTTGGTTTTCATGGATGTTCACTTTATCTAATATGGATGTTCACTTTGTTTATCGAAGATGTTAACTTTTCAAATAATTGAATAATGTGGAAGACTGTTTATAATTAATCCTGACATGAAGCTGAATTTAAATAAAAAAAATTGGATAAATTCTATAGAAATCTCTCTATTCACTTTTATCTATAATGATAAGATTTTGGTAAATTAAATCTAAATACATCAATCCAAATAGTTACCAAAACAATAAAAATGGAGAAAGCAGTATATTCTGTTAGGAGCTTGTTTATCTTAGATGTTCATTTTTTATTATACTAAATGTTCACTTTGTTTATCATAGATGTTCACATTACTTACTTTAGGGATTTCATCTTGAGGAATAGCAGTATTATTTGGTTCCTATATTAAAATTACAAAAACTTAAATACAAAAAATGCTCTAAGAGTATGGAAGAATATCTTTTTGATGAATACAAGAAAGTAGTAAAGAAAGCCAGTACAAGCCAAATAGGAAAAAAGTAAAATAAACTACATTTTCAATAACAAAATTATTGAGGACATTGTTCAAAAAATTCATTAATAGGAATTTTATATGTAATTTCTCACCTACTCTATAAGATGCATGAGTCAATAACACAGTAAGAATGATCTTTATAGTAGTAATGACATATTCACTATGATTCAAACTGGATGATCACTATCAAAATAAATCATAAAAAAAACTAGGATGAAAGTGCAACTATTTCTGAATCTTTAGAAGCTTGATCCACTTGTCTAAAGCAATTAACAACAATATTTGAATCTATGACACAAAAAAAAAAAAAAAAAAACAGAATTAAAAAATGATAGAAAGAGCTCGTTGATAATGTCACTGCCATGATTAGAGTCAAGGGATAGCGCCGCCGTCGTGATCAAAGTTCATTGATCATGTTGATGCATGATTGAAGGAAGGTGATGTCACCGTTGATCGGAGTTCGTCTAAGCTTGAAGATGATGAAACGACGTTGATGCTCCTTTTCTTCCAAAGTCATTGATGTTCGTTCTCTCAAATTGACGAAACCACCACCACCACCACCACCGTGAGTGAAGGCACTCGCCGCTGCCACCATCGTTGACGAAGCTCGAAGAGTAAGAAACTTACGTTTTTTGGATACATCTGTTGCTTTGTTAGAGGTCTCTATTTCTTCATTAATAGAGGATGAAACACAAGCAAGTGACGTCGTTTCTGAGTTTGGTGAAACACAAGGTACAGACGTCGTTTTGTTCCCCTATTTTTAGTGTATTGGTTATATTGGTTACTAATATCATTGGCTACCTAAACTTTCACATTTTTAAATATTCTACTATTTTACCACATTAGCAAAATTCACTACATGGCCCAATTCTACAATTTCTTTGTATATTCTATTATATTTTTTTATTGTTAAACTCCTAAAAACATATTCATATCACACACTAAAAATCATCATCTTTTTAATAAATATGAAGAAACTTATCGTTACAAATATAAATAATACTTAATTTTTTGTAGGTTACAAAATTATTAAACTCATTTATTTCTTCTTTATAAATTACAAAATTATTAAATACATTTTATCAAAATATCTTCAATGTCTAGCCATCTAATTTTTTTCCAAAGACAATTATATTAAACACTTCATTACTAATGAAATTGAAGTATAGCTCCAGTTCCACGTACAAAAGAAAGAAATAAGGGTAATACACCCAACTACATCAAGAGTAATATATTATTGTTTAAGGCAAGTTACTTATATAATTCATATGCATTTATAATTTACTCATTTACACTATTTTTTTAATAATAATCAGATTGCTTCATTTTGCCAATTTTCATAAAATTTGTGACAGGATGTTTTGGTTTATAAGATCCGTCACAGCCTACCACGATTTTTGAGTTTTTTGTTTAAGTAAGAAGAATCCGTGACAGGGTGCCACAGATTCTAAATTTATTTTTAAAAATCCACACCTTGCCAGAGCATTTGTATGTTTCATTTATTTTTCAAAAAATATTTGTATTAGAATAGATATAAGATGATCCATGACATAAAAATTATAAGTTTTTTTATTATAACTTTAACTATATTTATTTTTATATTATATATTATATATGACTCAACTATCAATAAATACATCACATGTTATATTACTATGCAATATTTAAGTCTCAAAATTTTGTACAAAATATTATATGTTCATGTATACGCCAAATGCACCTAGAGCCACCGGATCTTAAAAAAGTTCATAATTTGAAATTCGTAACATTTAAAATCATATATTTTTGTTATATACTTAATACTATTTTTTATTGCATGAACATATAATAAGTAATGTATTTATTGATAGTTGATTCATTTATAATATAAAAATAAAATTAGTGGTAACTACTATATAACAAAAAATATATAATTTTTAATGTTATGAATTTCAAATTATGAATTTCTTCAATATCCGATGGCTCTAGGCGCATTTGGCATATGCATGGACATATAATATTTTGAATAAAAAACTAGAGACTTAAATATTGCATGCACATATAATATGTATGTATTTATTAGTAGTTTATTCATGTATAATATAAGAATAAAAATAGTAGTAGGTATAACAAAAAAAAAATATGATTTTCATGTCATAGATCATCTTATATCTATTGATTAGGCTAAAAGATAATAAAATTTATTTTTGAAAAAAATAAATAAATGAAACAAATATTACAAAAAAAATAAAATAAAAAAATAAATAGAATTGAAAGATATATTACATTGCAGATTGATAAGAAACAACTTACAAATGAGACGCACTTTAGAAACATTAGAAACATTAGAACTTCTTAAGTACAGAAGAAGTAAGAAATGAGATCATAGAAATATTTTATGTTGTAAAAAACTTATCCAAGAAATATGATTAAGGATAATGATATATGTTATAATTAGGTAGAAGCAAATATTAGATCTTTTAAGAAATAATAAACTTATCTCAGAGATGACATATGAATAGTGAACTCTGGCACTGCAAGATTAACATAACCTTGCTTATCATCACCATGAAACAATTTCAACATTATATCTTGATTTCAATATTGTTCAATTTATCTCTATGCTTTAACTAGGATTTCTTGATTTCCATAACTTTGGTAAAATAAATTTTATCATGTGCCGCAACCATAATATTTTCCTCGTACTAACTTAAAGATGAAGTTTAACAATTTGCTTATGGTATAAATTTGTAGTCTATTCCTACTTAAGAAAGTAAGTTGACAACAGTGTTAAACATAATTATCTATTTTATTTTCAACTTTTAAATTGATCTTCTATAATATTAATAATATGTATATTCTCTTATACTTTTTATATTCGTATTACGTTCAATGTTTATCATTATTTTATGTTTTTTAAATTTAGTGAGAAATTTATATTATCAAAGTTCAATATATTATAATATATATTTTATTCTTTACATCTCATTCATTTTTATTAAATACTATCAAAGTTTTTGTAAATGGAAGTTACAAATCATATAATCGGATTAAGGATTTTCTTACTTCCTTTTCTTTTGTCTATATCTAATTTATAAGATTTTTAGTAATTTATTTAAAGCAAGTTACTGATTTAAACCCTTCATAATACAATATTATTAGATTACACCAATTTATGAGAAATGATCATTGCACCCATTTGAGTCAATTCTATGGAATCCGTGAGAAGATAATGGGATTCAGAATTCGTGGCAGGATATAAAGTATTCAGAAACCACGGATTTTGAGCAATTTCGTGTAATAAAATCCTCCATAGGATGTCACAGATTCTGAGCAATTAGCTTGTTAAGTTCTTGCCTCATTTGTAAGCTGTTTCTTATCAACCTGCAATATAATACATCTTTCAATTCTATTTTATTTTATTTTTTTGTAATAATTGTTTGATTTATTTATCTTTTTCATAAATAAATTTTATTATCTTTTAGCCTAATGAATAGATATAAGATGATTTATGACATGAAAATAATTTTTTTTGTTATATCTACTACTATTTTTCTTCTATATTATACATGAATCAACCATCAATAAATACATTACATATTATATGAGCATGCAATATTTAAGTCTCTAGTTTTTTATTCAATATATATATATATATATATATATATATATATATATATATATATATATATATATATATATATAT
>JASCZI010090677.1:3235-16029 GCA_036250425.1 Stylosanthes scabra
GTGCTACATGAAACACAGCGAGTACCTCCTTTTTGGCATGCACTTCTTGGAGCAAAGGAGGATCAACCATTTCAGATAGTGGGCTTTCTTGTTCAAACCCTTTCCTCACCCACCTCACCATATCAGGAACTTCCATAGAAGTTGATGGGGCAGGAGTAGAATCTGGGGACTTCCCAGTGAGCAATTCGAGCAACACGACTCCGAATGAATATACATCCCATTTCTGGGTTGGTCTGCTGCCTGGAACTCTAGCCTCAGGGGCCTTGTAATTGTTGTTGTGTTCTGTTTGTGATGGCTTAAAGTAAGGAAGAGCTCCGCCCATAAAGCCACCATTGGAGGGGTTATTGCCAGTGATGCTGATCAACCGGTTAAGGCCGAAATCGGAAATTCGGGGTTGGAAGTCCCCATCAAGGAGAATGTTGGAGGGCTTGATGTCACCATGAACAAATTTTCTAGGACTGCATTCATGGAGATAGGCCAAACCCCTGGCTGCTCCTTTGGCAATTTTCAGCCTGATAGACCATGGAAGATTCATAGTTGGTTGACCATTTCTCCCTACATGAAGAACTAGGATTATTTGTAGTTGAAAATCCAATCCAGTTACAGAATGCAAATGAAGATTGAGTTATCTTGATTGTTCATTTCCTTGATTGCATTGCAAATTTATGTTGTGGGTACAAAGATAGAGAATTTCATACAAAAGGTCTTTATAGAATGAAATACAATCTTGAGATAAAGACAAATGTAACAGTTTTTAGTTATCAATAACAGGTGCTTGTTGTTGTATCTTAAATCATACATCAGAAATTATTGCTGTAAGCAGAAAGTTAAAAGAGTCAGACATAAGTGTAGTAGAAGCATGTTTATCTAGCATTGATCAAGTTGTTCGAGGCTGATTGAAAAGCAATAAAGTTTAACCAAAATGATTAATAATTTAACAAGAAAGCAAATTTTTTCAGAGTCAACAGAGTGGGAGGCTCAACTGTGACCAAAAACTAGGAAACCCAATTATGAAATAATGGCACAAAAGTGGCACAAACTTGCAAGTTCATTTTCAAACTACAGAAACAAAACACTTTAAACAAAGCTACTTTGTAAGATACTGTATTATGTGTATGACAAACTGAAAATTATGTATGAAAAAGGAATCCAAAGTCCAAACCACCCCGAAACTTTAAAGTCAACAGACACAAGGCTTGAGAAAGATAAAGTGCACTATCCAATGTTAAAAAAAATATAAACATCATATCTACTAATCTAACTACTACTTCTATCTTTCCAATTCATACATATATTTTAGAAAGTATATTTTTAACTTAACCTACATCAATTAAGGGGGAGAAAAGGAATAAATCATATGAAGTTTTATTTTAAAAAGGAAAAACCCAGATGTGGTCGTCGAGTTTCAGTATCACTGCTGCTTGAAAAATGGGTTTGACATGTGAAACTGCAATTTTTCAACCAGTTTTGGTTTCCATAATTGGCCCCACGTGCTGAGAATGAGATAAAGGTCTTGATGATCAAAACTTACTTGCATGATTTTAAAGCATATTTATTATATAAGTATATTCTTTTAAAATACAAATACTTCTTCATAGAAATCTAGAAGTTCATGGTCCCAAACATGAATACCACACTGTCATCCCATTTCCCAAACACATGCTGAATGTCTTACTTTATCATGGAGGCAGGTCATTAACATCAGCGTTGTCTCACCAAACATTTTCTTGGATCCAACGCTCCTTGCCATTAATAAATACTAATCATACAACTAAAGTGATCACCTAGACGCACTAACCTCAAATTATTTTTAAAAAAAAAAGAAAGTAATACTCGTTTAGAAATGCTCATTTGCACAAAGACAAATTGTTAATCTCCAATTTAGTTTATTTCTAGACAAATAGAAATATAATATTACTCGTTTTCACTAGTCAATCAACCATTTGGTCAATTGTCCCCACAAATCTACGATGGAACAGACAAAACTCCGAAACATAGCGCCTGTAGTTATCTGCATGCAAGTATTTCTAGAATATTTTATCATTATTTTAAAAATATTAAATTTTAGTACTTACTTGGTTAGTTCTAACAATCCTTTATATAGAGGACAAAAAATAATGAGAATTATTAAACGTACGAAACTAAAAAAAAAAAAAAAATCCTTCTCTGCCCCAATCAAATTGCGC
The DNA here is from genome assembly GCA_036250425.1 of Stylosanthes scabra. Classification (NCBI taxonomy): domain Eukaryota; kingdom Viridiplantae; phylum Streptophyta; class Magnoliopsida; order Fabales; family Fabaceae; genus Stylosanthes; species Stylosanthes scabra. The sequence goes on from JASCZI010090677.1 coordinate 5,422, forward strand.
TTGTACTAACAAGTAACACTTAAAGAATATGTAGCATGTCAAGGGGAAAAATAAATCTCAAAATGATTTCTGGTTAATCTCATAGACAACAGCTAATAAACTACAAGGTTTACAAAATATAATCAGCATTAACAATTACAAGGATAATATTATATTAAAATTTAAAATAGTAATGAGGATTATATCTAAATATTTTATCCCAAAGATTTTTATATTGCACCACCTAATCAGATCAAAATTTCATTTCACGTACCTATAATTAGCTATCATTATCATTCTGTTGACACTATCATTATTGTTACCACTCTTTATTGCCTACAACACTTTCCACACTCTTCACCGCAAAGTCAGCTACTTCATTATAGAAGGCAAGAGTAAAAATGAGGGTCAAACCCTGTTTTACTTCTACCTAGAGAAATAAAGAAAGGGAATCGTACTTATTTGACATTCGGCATCTCATTACTAAAATGAGAACCTGGGTAACAGAATATTAAGTAGAAATAACAGAATTCTACTCTTAAATGCAGCAAATTATTGAAATCAATAACCCAAAATGGAACTAAAAAAGTAACACATGCATGAACGAGAAAAACAAAGCATTAAAAAAGTGAAAGTAAAAGTAACGAACCTCTAAGAGCTGTGGCCAAATTGCCATTAGAGATGAAATCACTGATCAAGAGCTTCTCATCAGGTGCCCAATAATAAGCCCTTAGCTTCACAACATTAGGGTGCTTGATCTTCCCAATAGCCTGAACCTCAGCAGCAAACTCCTTATACCTCTGTTCACCACCCTCCCCAAGCCTCCTCACAGCCACAGGCACCCCATTCCCAAGCACAACCTTATACACTATCCCCAACCCACTCTTCCCAAGAACATAAGCCGAAGCCCTCAGCAACTCATCAAGCTCAAAGTTAAATCCCTTATCAATCGCCACCAATTCCCCTTCCCCTCTTCCACCACCACCTTCCCCTTTCTCCCCTTCCTCCAATTCAGAATCATCACTCTTCACCTCCCCAACGTTCATGCACGGCAAAGAACAACGGAAAAGACTCGTTTTCCAGTTTTCGCCACCGCCAAACTTGGCCTTACCGGTACAACTACAACCGTGGCAACCGTCTTTCTTTTTCCAATAAACGTAAACAATTATGAGTCCAATTAGAGCAATGCCAGCAGCATCAGCTGCTGAGATTAGAACAATTAAACCGGGGCTAAGCCCTTTATTAGACCGGGAGCCGGCCCGGTCCGGTTTTGAATCGGGGCTTGATCCCGGTTCGCTACGTGCTGAACCGGAACACGGGTTTTGAAGCGGGAAACCGCAGAGGTTAGGGTTGTTGAGGAACGCAGTGGGGCCTTGGTTTGAAAACGATCCTGTTTGGGGAATCTCGCCGGAGAGATTGTTGTTTCGCAAATCGAAGCTAACCGTCACCGGAAGTTTTCCGAGAGATTCTGGAACGTTGCCGGAGAGGTGATTGAACGAGAGGTTTAGGGTTCCGGTGAGGGATTGAAGCTCTCCGATCTGGTCCGGGATTGGACCTCCTAGAAGGTTCGCGGAGAGGTCGAGCTGAACGAGTTCCCGGAGCTCCGGCCACGGTGTTACCGGAATCTTGCCAGAGAATCTGTTCCTAGCGAGGACGAGGCGCTGGAGCTGTGAGCAGTTGCTGAGAGAGTCTGGAATTGAGCCGGAGATGGAGTTGTCGGAGAGGTCGAGGTTCTGGAGGCGGCGGAGGGAGAAGAGGGAGGGAGGAAGGTCGCCGGAGAGGTTGTTAGAGTGGAGGTAGATGGATCGGAGCGCGGTAGCGTTGAAGAGCTGGGAAGGGATTGAGCCGCGGAAGGCGTTGGAGTGAAGATTGAGGCGGCGGAGGTAGAGAAGTGTGCCGAGCTCCGACGGGAGGTAGCCGCGGAGGCCTCTTCCGGCGAGGGAGACGCCGACGACGCGGGGATCAGGGTCGCCGGAGATGTTGCTGCAGCTGACGCCGGACCATCCGCATGGGTTGGCGTCTCCGTCGTTCCAGTTGGCTAGAGCGGCGGCACCGGCGGGGTCCACGGCGGATTTTAGAGTGAGAAGTGCAACGCCGTCGGGGGAGAGAGAAAGAACGGTTTGTACTGAAAAGAAGAAGAAAAAGAAGGAGGAGGAGAAAAAACAGAGGAAGAGATTAACGGTCATTTAGAATGTAAGTTATACGACACCGTTTTGGATTGAATTATGTGGGGTGTTCTTTTCTTTATGTTTATGGAATGGTATAGTGAAGGTTGAGTTTGAGGGGGAAGAAAAAATGGAGATAGTTAGTATTTATGAGAAAAGAGGAAAAAACAATGAATTGGGGGAGAGACGGGATTTTAATTTGGTGGGGTCCAATTCCCGCCAAAAAGGTACACTGAAAGAAGGGGCAGAGAAAAAGAAAGTGAATGAGTTTGATAAGAGAAGTGAAGTGAAAGAGAAGCAAGCAACAGGGAGGATGATGAAGAAGAAGAATCTTTCTAATTAGTTTGGTTGCCACTAAAAATTTGGATAATTAGATTTGGAATTTGGTGAATCTTACCAATATTTTAAAAACATTTTGGCCTATTGACCTGAAACTGCGTTTTATGTTTTGCTTGTGGTTGTGAAGCACCATTTTCCTCAAGTGTAAAAAAGAAGAAAATAATAGTCACTTCTATTGTAATTACTAATTAGGGAATGCATTACTTTTGTATAATGTGAATGTCATAGTTTTAGAGAGATAAAATTAAGTATTATTTATATTCAACTGATAAGAAAATATCATCTGTACATAGAAATCAATGAATACTAGTGAAATTTCACGTAAAATAAGTAATTTCTTAAAGAGTAAATAACTACAAATATCAATGAAAGATTTGACACTAATAAAAATACTCACAAAAAAATCATTAAAAAAATTAACAAATTAGATATTGTCATGTTCAAAGAGTATTATTCAGTCAAAAAAAAATAGTAAATTATTCCTATATAAAAAAGGTTCCAAAGTGTTTTAACAAAAAGAAAAAATGCCACGTTGTGTGTCTCTCTCTCTCTGTATATATTTTAACAGGTAGGGGGTAGTCAAGTTGTTAATCCACATGGAACATGAGAAAATAAAAATGATTAAATGATGAAATGTTGTACATGGAACATGAATGCATTCTTGATGCATGTGAAAAATTAATGCTGGAATGTTCTTGCTCGTTTCTGGTGAGCTTGTTTGTGCAACATGGTTGAATAAATACATTAAATTTTCCATAACTCTCTGAATATTGTATATTTTCTTCGTGTCAATTTATCAGTTTTACTTCTCATAAGCTCAAAATATTGGCAAAAATATACTAAGTAGAGACAATAATAGCACTTTAAAGTTAAACTAGTTTGTTTATTTTCATAAACAATTCTGTTATTTGAATAAGTATTTTATCTAAACAAATAGTTAATCAAGTAAGGAAGAAATAACACCTTCATTTTTAAAACGTTCAACGATGTTCTTTGGTCATCGTTCTTCGCCGTCTTCTTCCTCCTCCTTTTTCTTCGTCGTCGTCTTCCTCCTCCTCCTCCTCCTTCATCGACGTCGTCTTTTTCATCCTCCTCTGTCATCGCCATCCTCTTCTTTCTCCTTTGCAGTGCCTTCTTCTTCTTCTGCTGCTGCTGTTGTTGTTGCTGTACAAAAATATAAAGCAATAATGAACAAAAATAGAAAGCAACATTACGCAGAAATAAAAAACCATAATGCACAGAAATAAAATCTTCTTCTTCTTCCTTCCTTCCTTCTTTCCTTCCTTCTTGCAAGTCTGCATCTTCTTCTTCTTCTTTTTCTTTCCTTCCTTCCTTCTTCCATATATGCATCTGCATCATCATCATCATCATCATCATCATCTTCTTCTTCTTCTTCTTCTTCTTCTTCTTCTTCTTTTTCTCTGTTTGACATTGTTGTTGTTGTTGTTGTTGTACGGAAATATAAAGCAATAATGCGCAGAAATAGAAAGCAACATTATGCAAAAATAGAAAGCAATAATGCTCAGAAATACAATCTTCTTCTTCATCATCGTCTTCTTCCTTCCTTCATTCCTTCTTCCAAGTCTGCATCTGCATTTTCTTCTACTTCTTCTGCTTCTTTTTCTTTCTTTCCTTCCTTCTTCCATGTCTACATCTGCATCATCATCATCATCATCATCATCTTCTTCTTCTAACAACACAAAATGAAGAATAAAACGACGACGAAAGTTGCAAAACGAAATCTAACAACAGAAGAAGACGAACACGACGATAAATCACGAAAATGAAGCTAAGAAGATGAAAAATGAAAAGAAATATACAGATTTTCTTGGTTAAAGCACTTGGTTGACGTTATATTAAGGGGAGTGAGGCGCGTGGTGTATTTCACTTGGTTAGCCACTTGGTTGATAAAACCACTTGGTCACCTAAAATTATTGTTTCATAAAATATTAAAGTGAATCTCGTGTTAAGATTTAATTAAAGTTTTTCATCATTTGACATTTCTAAGGTCATTGAGAAGTATTAATAAATAATAAAATTAAAAAGAAGAAGGAGGAAAAAATAGATCAATAGGATGTAGTTCGAATCGTATTTGTTTTCCTCTTCTAATAAAAATTTCGAATTTGAGGATCTGTTCTAATATTTTTTTTTTGTTTAAAAAAATAGTGTGTTAGTATAATAGTATATTTTGTATGAATTTTGAAGTGAAGTAACACTTTTTTTTGTTGTCCAATAACACGAAAAAAAAATGTTACACTTAATTTATGAGAGAAATATTATATGTGTTATTTATATATATTTTTTAATTAAAATATTGATAAAAATAATTGAAAATAAAAAATATCTTTTATATTATAAAAAAATCCCGCAATGATATATATATAGAAAAACTGAAGTAATTAAGTAAATATAATTTATCTAGCTTATACATAGAGGACAAGTATTAATTACATGCAATATCACTTCTAGCCACTTTTGATATCTTGGTCTCTTGGTGAATCTCATGGTGACTTGGTGCATGCATGTAGTGCTTTTCTTCAATCAAACACCACCGTGTCACTCTCATAATACCAGAGTCACTAAGGTTATATATAAGGATTAAGGACATTTGAGACATATTTGTGTGTTTTCACATTTAATAGATACTATATTCATATATTTATTTATGTGTTTTCACATTTAATAGATTCATGCGTCAAGCATAGAAATAATAAAATTTAGTATAAAAATTTTGAGCACATAAATAATGAAGTCTAACACATAAAATTTGAATAATACCAAATAAAATAATTTTTTTTTTCAATGGATGCATTTATATATAATGTTAACGTATATTTTTTGTATAATTAAAAAATTAGTCACCAATAGTTAGTATTTAATAATTTTTTTATTATTTCACAGTAAAAAAAATGACTATTTTATTATGTTAGGTTTAAATGGATGGTTCTACAAAACATATTTGATTATTCTAGTGACTTATTATTATTTATTTTGAAAAATATGTAAGTTAATATATATATATATATATTGATTTGAAATAGATATATTCAAAAACATTTTTTCAAAGATAATTAACTTTTAAACTAATTTTTGTTTTAAAAAGGTAGGGGGTGGGGGGAATTGCTACCTTAATTAAAACTTGATTTTGCTCATACGATTATAATGATGGTCCCTTGTTTGTTCCTCCAAATAGTTGGGTACTACAGAGACACCCTGGTTTTTCTTTTTGTAATTATATATTCATTGAATAGAATCAATCATACCTGATAATTATCAGCAATTCTCAATCATTCAAAACAAACTTAGAAGCTAACAAAAACCAAAGCCACACGAGCCATAACTCTTTTAATTCAACTTTGTTTCATGTATTTATTGGGCATATAATTTCAGTAATGATTTGTATGTATGAGAGTTAAAAAAAAAAATATTCCTAAAAGGACTTTATGCATGCCTCAATTATATCTTTCTAAAGAAGACAGCTTAATCCATCCTTAGAAATAATTGGAATTGAATGCACTTTGGGATACGAAACAAAGCAAAAAAACACTTTGCTTTGTAGTGAAGGGATATTAGTTGGTAGCATATGAATCCCAATTTTCCAACCATATAAAACCAACAAAAGAAATACTAAGAAGAATTACAACTGTTAGATCAGGAATATATAGGGCCATCCCTAAAATAAAATAAGTAATAAAATTAAGAGTTTAATTTTAAAATTTAATTTCCATGTTGTAAAAAAACTTTTACAAATGTATTTAATTAGGTGTTATCAAATCATCAAAATCAATTAATTTTTAAATTCACTACTTCTAAAGTAATGTAAATGCATGAATTTGATTGGATGACTCAGTGTAATCACAATCGTTTTTTAGATGACTAATCACGGGGTCAAAGAAAAATGTAATTATTTTTGCTGACGTTACACTACGTAATTCAATGCACGTATATAAAATATTTTTACAATTTTACATTGATAGTGTATCAAAATTAATATATGTTTTCTATTTTTTAAGCATTTGGTTTAATTTTATTGGATGTTCCAAATAAAGCCCTATATGGAGAAACAAAATTGTTTCTTCCTCCAATATATAGTTATGGACAATGTCTCAGAACAAGGGTTAAAGAAGATGTAACGATACTATACTGTGAAGAGTGAATTATTAATATTTGGAGTATTTGATTAAGTTGTGTCTTTGAAAATTTAATTTTCTTGTGTTGATATTGGATTATTTCTTTGTCATGTATGCTTCAACCGAGATGTCTTATTTATTGATTAGTAATTATACTTGTTTTTTGTATTAATTGGTTATAATTTTTGTTGTCCTAAAATAATAATAACAATAATAAAAAAAAATAACTTCCACAATTAATCAATATGAATAGTACAGTACACCAACATACTATCAAAGTAAAGTGCGCCCATGAGAAGATGATTCAGGTTTTAAAGAGAACTTTTTTATTTTTATTATAACGACAAATTTCCTAAATCTAAATTTTAACGAGTAAAGATTACAAAAAAACTATTTGGTCATTGATTAATAGAATTTAACTAAAGAGTATTATAAACACATTAATTAAAAATAATGTTATAATAAATTTTTTTGCAATTTTTAAATAATAACTTTAAATGTACACCTATTTTATTTAATTAAATCCAATCAAATTAATTATTTTATGTTAAATAGGAGACTGTTTCAATAATAAATAGATATTCATTTCTATATTATCGGTATAGAATTAATCTTGGTGTACACCTTTTTTTGGTGTACACCTCCAACCAAGTCCTAAACGAATAGATTTTTACTACTAGAACGAACAGATTTTTTAAAGCAAACGAACAGGTTAAAAACAACCTGTTCGTGTCAACCATAAAATATGTTCGTTGTATATATAGATTTCTGTTCGTGCATAAACAGAATTTTACTACTAGAACGAACAGATTTTTAAAAGCAAACAAACATGTTTTAAAATCTGTTCATGTTAACTATGAAAATATGTTCGTTGTATATATAAAAATCTGTTCGTTTGGGACTTAATTGGAGGTGTACACCAAAAAGAGGTGTACATGTAGCATTACCGATTTGTATATTATTTGATACTAAAATGATTTTCTATTTAATATAAAAATAAATACTTAGTTAGAGTTAGGTGATAAAAAAAATTTGTATATTTAGCATTATGGTTTTTTATAACTCTAGTAATTTTCAGATCACTTATTACAGACGAGATCCTTCGGTAATTCAATTGTACATTTGTACTAACTTAAAGCATCAGTGACTCTGGAAGTGTCATAAATGTATTACTGTGGATGAAGTTATAGATAGATAGAGAGAGTAATAAGCTCTGGCCTCTGGGTTTGTTTTGTCTCTCTGCATATTATTACTACCATAACCATAATCGATCTTTAATGCATTAATTATTAATGGAGAAGTTATGAGAGAGGTCAACTATAAGTTCTTGCTGTATATATGGGTGGGTGAGCTATTTAAACCTCACATGCATGCATTCATCAAATACAATCTCTTATGTCATTGTCAATTATAAAAAAGAGTACTACTTAGCATTTAGACTGGAGTAGATGCTTTCAATCAGAAAATCTACTTCACTGTGTGAACAGTGGATTTTACTACTAATTCACAAAGTAGATCGCATATTAATAAGCAAAATTTACACTTAACATTGTGATAAGGGGGTAAAAAAAAATTGTGCCATTGAAAGAAGTTCTCAACCCACAGATTATTGAGACCTCAACAACCTATTTAAATTTGGATGAGTTCATGACTTCTTCACATTTAGGTTAAGACTGGTAGGGCTCGGTTTGATAATATTGTAGCTCTAAAAAAGTGGCTGAGCTTTTTGTGCTCTCAAAAAGCAGCTGATGGAGAGTGACATGATGACTATTTGGTAGAATAATTTAAAATTGCTCTCAATAAGCGGAAGTCACACATATCGCTTTTGGTAAATCTATCTGATGATTGCTTTCAAAGTAATAAATTACTACAACGACTTTTCAAAATATAATTAATTGATGATAAAATTAATTTTTTATTAAAATATAAGGTTAATTCATCATTTTGCTTTTTGAAGAGTTAGAGCCAGTTTTGAAAAGTTATTCTTGAGGGCTCTCAAAAGCACCCTCGGTTCTCAAAAGCCAGGAACAAAAGCTCCTTGGCTTTTTAAATTACCAAACGCAAAAAAATGACTGCTGCTTTTTGAGAATAAAAACATTTGAGCGAAAAGTTTTACCAAACCCACCCTAGAACTTATATATAGATTGAATATGTAACTAGATCTAGAATATATATTCATTCATTATGAGCACAAAAATAAAAAAACTCACACCGTAATTTCTCTCCCACACTTTATATTTTTTTGTATGATTTAAATCTGTATGAAAATATACAACTTAGTTTAATGGAATAAAATTACGATATACTCATTCCTCGCCCATGCACCCGAATTCACCACGTTTTGTGTTCTAGGTAGGGGACCATAATCATGAATAAACGAAGGCTTCATTATTTGGGCCCAAAGAACAAGAAAGCAAATTATACTGTCAATTACTCAATTCATTCATTCATTATAGCAACTAAAGTTTTGAGATATTCGTTATTATTATGCATAAATAGGTTATAATGTAATAGATTGAAGCTTGATCCTTCATTATACATTACTTCATTCATTCGTTCATTATATGATTTGCCATGTTTTCTAATAATTAGAGGATATCTCTCACTACAAAGTACCAATCTCAACCCAAAATATTAAGGGTTTTTTTTTTTTCTCTAGCGCTCTGTTAGAGTTTTTTCTTATGCTCTATTAGGATTTTTTTTTTATCCTTTTAGAATTTTTTCTTGTACTCTAGTATTTTACTAGAGTTTTAATTTCTCTTGTGTCCTATTAGGAAATTTTTTTGTGCCCTAATAGGATTTTTCTGCTGTTCTGTTAGAATTTTTTCTTATTCATTTGGAGTACTCAGAAGATATTAGAGAAGGAGAAGACTCTTTGCCGATTAATCTGTTGCATCTCGGACATTGGAGGCTGATTTCAAGATAATTACTGAGATGGAGGCACCAACCTTCGGTTGGTGTTCAAAATGACATAAGAGTATTTTACAGGCATTGTTAGGGTTTGGAGAGACCCCTGACCTTCCATAAACAGAAAGGATTTGTATATCATACTCTCCCGAGAATGGTTTTTTCTGTAAAACCAATAATCAATCTCGGATGGTGGAATTTAAATTGAGATCTTGTGATTTCTATATAATCTTAAGGGTACTATGGTCTACGGAAAAACTATCCACGACTGTCTCCCAGTGCAGCAACATATCTTCGAAGCCGCATCTTCTCCAAATGATTTTTGCCTCTGCCATTGAGATCAACTTTAAGTTTCAAAGATACCACCTTTCTTTGTTTTTTTATTTGATATCTACATCTTTAATTCCTGTGGAGATCCCCCTTTCTTTTGCTTTTAGTTGTTCAAGTTGGACTCAACTCATATGTATTCATTTTTTCGAAATGAAATACAACTGGATTTGATAAAAAAAAAATAATTAGAAGATATTTTATCGTTAATAAAATTGAGGTCGACTTTTAAAAACTTCAAAAATAATATTAATGATTTAGTCGTATAGAAATTTACAAATAAAAAAGGTAAGTGATATCGTTTACCCTCAAAGGAGGTCAGTGTAATTTACCGTTATATACTTATATTTTTATCTATGATGTTTGAATGGCTATGTAATAATGGAGGATAAAATTCAGCCTAAGATGATAAGCGAAAAAAAATCCAATTATACATGCTCGCATATTTTATCTTGAATTATACTATTTGTACATTAAAATTAGCTATTAGTATATGTTCTGGTGCGGAAGTGAGAAGAGTTCGGCCGTCCGAGGACTTCGCGGATGAGCTCTTCGAGGATCAGTATGCTCGGATGAAGGAGGAACACTTCAGCTTCCACAAGAATCTTCAGTGTAGCTCTGATCTTCAAGGAACGGCGGGGGGTGGACCTGCAAAGCCACTCCGACGCTCAAGTCAGATAGGAAGAAATGTTTAGCAGTTCAGCGAATATGATGGAGAAGAGAACTTACCTTCCTAGGTCAAACTAGGATAGTTAAATAGA
>JASCZI010090677.1:22631-35018 GCA_036250425.1 Stylosanthes scabra
GCTAAAGCGGACCACTTTGATGAAGCCAGCTCTGATTAGCTTCTTGGTTTCCTCTTGTACTGCTTTTTGTTTTTCGAAACTGAGGTGTCTTTTCTTTTGTGCAACAGATTGGACAGCTGGATTGATGGCAAGCCTATGGCAGATGACCTCTGGGTCTATACCAGGCATGTCAGCGGGGCTCCACGCAAAGAGATGGATATTATCCCTTAGGAGTTTTATGAGTTCGGCTTTTTCTGTGGGTGGCAAAGTGCTGCCAATGTAGGTGAATTTGGTAGTATTATCATCAAGAAAGAACTTTTGTAGCTCCTCAGTTGGTGTTGGACGATCTTCAGTATTTGTCCTTGGATCAAGTTCTGTTAGAGGTGGGAGCTCCTCCACATTGTAGACCGAGTTTACACTCTTCGATTTGGCTTCCGGAGACATCACCAGACTAGTGTTGTAGCATTTCCGAGCTTTCTTGTGGTCGGCATGAACAATTGCTATTTTGTTATTCTGCGCAAGAAACATAACACACAAGTGTAAAGTGGAAACAATAGCACCAAAAGCATTTAAACTAGGTCTCCCTAATATAAAATAGTAAGAGCTAGGGCAATCAACTACTAAATACTGAATATCAAGAGTTTTAGAGTTAGGAGGTTCACCGAGTATGGTTCGCAACCACACATAACCGAGGATTGGGACTCGTTCACTTAAGAAACCGACTAGTTCTCCAGTGGACGGTTGAAGTGCTTTCTCACTGATTTGCATTCTCTTGAAGGTAGAATAGAATAAGACATCGGCACTGGTCCCTGGGTCAAGGAGGACCTTGTGGATGAGTAGTTTGCCTATGAAAACAGAGATGACCACTGGATCATCCAGGTTAACTTTAGTTGTTTTGAAGTCGGGTGGCTGAAAAGTGATTTCTGGAACGTCCAGTTTGGGAATGTCAGAGAGGTCGGTCCCTTCAACGGCCATCATTGCCTTTAAGGACCTCTTCCTAGCCGAAATGGAGTTACCACCTCCTGCAAAGCCCCCAGAGATATGGAGCATTTCTCCTTCCATCTCAGGGGTTCCGTCAACGATTTGTATGTCTTTGGATTTCTGATGGGAAGAGCTCTCAGTGGATTTCTTTGTCATCCGACCACTGATGTATTTGTCTAAATGACCTTGCCGAGCTAGCTTCTCAAGCAAGTCATTGGCAATGACACAATCAGATGTGTTGTGTCCATGTTTCTGATGGAAAGTGCAGTATTTTGATTTGTCAACGTACTTTTGATCTTTGTAGTTCCCAGCTTTGGTTGGTGGTTTGATCAGTTTGGAATTTAAGATCTCCTTGATGATCTCAGATTTGTCCTTGTTAAACTGTGTGTAATTTTCGAACTTAGGGGTCAGTTGGAAGGTTTTCCGAACATCTCGATTGCCGTTACCGAGGTTATTGTTTGTAATCTTAGCCGGTCGGGCATCTGATTTGTTTGGCTCGGGTTTATCCAAACGCCTGGCTTTACGGAACTCCTCGATTTCAATTTGGCCGTGAGCTCTTTCTCTGAACTCGGCTAGGGTTTTTGGTTTTCTGACCGCGATGGATTCTTGGAACCTACCTAGTCGGAGTCCACTCTTAAGTGCATGGAGGTGGACCTTAGCATCAAGATTTGAAATTTCAGTGGCGGCTTCTTGGAACCTCTCCATGTATTCTCGGAGATTTTTGTGTGGACCTTGTTTGATGGTACTCAGGTAATCAGAATCGTATTTGTAAACTGCCGAAGCAGTAAAGTGATTGACAAACTGATCTGATAGCTCTTGGAATGATTTGATTGATCCCTCGGGAAGGGAGGAGAACCATAAGAGTGTTGTACCATCAAGGAAGGTGGGGGAATGATCGGCAAATGATGACGTCGGAGGCACCATTCAAGATCATCATGCTTTCAAATTTTGTGACGTGAATGATGGGGTCTCCGATGCCTTTATAAGGCTTCAGAGTGGTCGGTAAAGTGAAATTCATAGGCATCTCATAGTCCATGATCTCCTTTGACAGGGCCTTAGTTCGTCTGGTTTTGAGGGCACCACTGGTTATGATGTCCTCATCGTCATTCTCAGTCTCTTTGTTATGTTTGCCCTCCTCTCTCTTGTTCCATTCAGCCCGCTCCTTTTTGAGTTGCTGAAGCTCTTCTTTCACAGCATTGAAGAGTTCGGTCATCTCTTGGGGGGTTGGGGTATTCTTGTTTGACATGATCGGTTCCTGCAAAAAAGAGGAAGACAAGAAAAAGAGAAAAAAAGTGAAGTGGGTTAGCCAATAAAGAGTCGGCCCCACTGTGGGCGCCAATTGTTTTGGTGCGGAAGTGAGAAGAGTTTGGCCGTCCGAGGACTTCGCGGATGAGCTCTTCGAGAATCAGTATGCTCGGACGAAGGAGGAACACTTCAGCTTCCATAAGAATCTTCAGTGTAGCTCTGATCTCCAAGGAACGGCGGGGGGTGGACCTGCAAGGCCACTCCGACGCTCAAGTCAGATAGGAAGAAATGTTTAGCAGTTCAGCGAATATGATGGAGAAGAGAACTTACCTTCCTAGGTCAAACTAGGATAGTTAAATAGAGTGACTTGAGTGAGCAGTTAGGTTTGGATGCCGTTAGAAGGCTTAGTGATCGAATTCCGAACTCTTCGGGATTTGGAGACTTAGTTGATAAGTCTTAGTCAGTTTGTTGTTGGTTGAGCTCATCCGTTTAGATGAGCACGTGTATATTTGTTAACTGTGTAGATTAGGGTTTAACATAGCTGTTCGGTTTTAGATTAGCGGCCGCGAGAAGAGATCGGTTTGGGTTTTGGGCCTGCTAAGATGGATCATGTGCATATGAGTTTGGTTATTGGGCTAATGTGTTGTTTGATGGATTGTATATTTGGTAAGAGCTCTGCTGATGAGCTCTTTTGGATCGAGCTTATGACAGACCGGATCAGTATATAATATATATTAAAATATATTATATTTATTAAAAATAATAAAATTACACATATATTCATGTATAAATAAATACATAATCACTGATTTTAATTTGCAAATAGAATGCTGTGGTAGTTTCATCAGAATAAGAGCATTGGGAATGAACAATTTGTTTGGTACACTGGAGTAGTTATGATTGGCAACTTTATCATTAAGTCCATACTGCGTAACTGATTTGATACCTAACGAACTCTCTTTATGACTAACAAGAAAAATAAACAAAAAGAAGCTCCACCGTAATTGCTTTAGCTAGATATATCTTCAATCAAAGACACACTAACCCCACCATGAATATGCCATAACGTCTATGTCTCTGACTATGATATCTCCACTATATCCAGATCTCAAGTCACGTATGTGTATACATATTTGGTATACGAAAAAATAAGGTGAGTGGAAGAACCTTTACTAGCTAACAGAAACCTATAAGACACCAAAAAAAAAAAAACAGAAACCTATAGCAAAAGTAAATCAATTCAGCAATCATATATGTAACATCTAGATTCTTTGATCTCTGGTGATGTTTTATCTTGCAAGGGTTACCATTTACAAAATAAAACAGAGAACAACAAAGATTAACCTTTGTTCAAGTGTTACCATTTACCATACCATAAGCTCGAATGTAATTACGTGCTGTCCACTAATTAATGGGATCAAAAGAATTTTAGTTAATCACAAATAATAGGTTTTAATGTCTTTGTATATCTCTTAATTTCAACATAAACCTTTGAGTAGTATTCTGTGTCATGTTCAATATTCACATTGAGCATGCCATGCAAAGAGAGATAGATACGAGTATTTTATTTACCAAGAGCTCTTAAAATTTTATGGAACCCAATTGCAGTGCTTACAAGTTACAGGGACCATTTGCATAAGAAACAAAAGAGAATCCATTCTCCTATCACGCATGTTGTTGGTAATTTATGTTAGGCCATGTACTTTTAGAGAGAGGAACCAAGTGAGAAACCATAAAATAAGAAGACACCACGTTCAATTCAACACCTTAAAATGTTAAATAAATAAATTTCTCATTTTATAAACTCTTTATTTTTTTTTACTCTCAGAAATATGAGACTAACTTTAATATCTAATCACACTTAAACATCAACAACTTAATGCCTCAGTGCCTTCGCTTGGAATTGCATTTGCAGTATGTGTGTCTTTCTTTATTATGTAAGAAATTGTATATTGAAAATTTCGAATTGTAATTTCTATTTGAATCTGATGAAGCACCTCCATCGACTTGTGAACTTCTCATATTTTTCATCTTTATATATTTTATTTATTTTAATTGTTTACAAGTTATAACTTTGTCTCTCCGACTAAAAAAATTCATTTTAGCGGGCCGTGAGGTGGGGCGGGACAAACCGGACTGCCCGTTCAAATGAGGACTAGTTTGCAGCTGTGTTTAATTTCGCTTTGGAGTTTAGAGGCACACTCGGGTAGTCGGGTGGGGGATTCGGGGGGCGGGACGGGCTAATAAACAGGCCGTGAATAATAGCCCACCCCCGCCAGCGGGCCTAAAGTATTATCTTTTTTTTTTATCTTTTCCCCCAAAAAAGGCAATTTGGAAATGTTAATTTTGGTTCAGGCAGCCGCCCGTCATCCTTCACAGCTCACACACAACCTTACTCTTGCTCTCTCTCACGCGGTCATGCTCACTCACTTCTCCCGGCGATCGGCGCTCACTCATTCACGACGTCCCTGGCTCTCTCTCTCTCACTCAGTCCTTCTCTCAACGGCGGCGCACTTCTCACTCTCTGTCTTGCACTCTGCCGGCGACGTTCCTGTCTCTCTCGCAGATCTTCCGACGACGTCTTCTGCTCCTGGTTATCTGCCGGTGACGCCCCCTTCTCTGGTGCTCTGCCTACGACGTCCTCTGCTCCTAGGCGTTAGCCGTCACGACGTCCTCTACTCCTGGTATTGAGTTATTGCTAATTATTGTGGTCACGGTTTGAGTTATTCTGTAATTTTGTTACTATGTCAGTGTGTTTGAGTTATTTTGTTAATCTGCGCTGATTGCTCCTGGTGTTCGAATTCTGATTAGTGATTATTATTAATGTAGGGATTGAGATTTTTTTTCCTAATTATTGCTGGTGTTTTTATTTTTAAATTAATAAACAGAAAAGAGTGGGCGGGTCGTCCCGCCAAGCTGCCCTTTGGCGGGGCGGATACGGTGCGGGCTTTGGTGGGACGGGTTGCCCGCTTTGCCCATCCTGTTATGGCCCATTTAGTTAGACGGCGGGCCAGTTTCCGTTTTCTCCTCTTTTCTTTCCTCTGTTCTGCGTCACTGCGTCCTCCCTCATCTTCTTTGTTTTATTATCTAATAGCCTGGTTGATGCTATAACTCTATAACTGTTATTGTTGCTGCTGCCATTTTATGTTCAAATTTATTAGAATGACATTAGATGAGAATTCTCACTGAATTTGGGAGAAAATTCTCAATCTGTGTTTTTGGTTTTGTTGGGTTGTAACAGGTTCTGTTTAGGTTGAGGTTGACATTGTCCTGTTAGGAAGCCTTGGTTTCATTTTCTGGTATGAATGAGTTCAGAGGTTTGTTACCCTTATCAACATCAAAATTCTCGAGGTCCCTGAGCACCAAGTTGCTGGCCATAATTTGAAAGAGCATTAAACTGGAAAACTTTTGCCTATGAACTGCTAGTGCCTTTTGAGTTGCTTGTGCTTGATTTCTCTTTTTATAATGTCATGAATTTATTGAAGGTCTTGGTTTTGCACTATCTAAACTTTGGATTATATGAGGAGCTTTCCTTCTTTCCATGCACTTATGTATGAACCATTCTTGCATGGATCTTCTCAAGATTGTACCACATTTGAAGTTGTGCTTCTTCATTGTTTAATGCTTAAGTAACAAAATACTAGAAGCAACAGAGCAGATAACCCTTATTATTAAGTTTGCATCAATGAATGAAGAGGTTGCAATCTCTCATTCGTACCTCATCTGTCACTTTCCTTGCAGCACAAGCAGCCCATTCTCAAGCAATCAAGCTAGGAACCATATCTTGTCTCTACACTACTAACAACATCATAAGTTCTTATACAAAATGCAAGAAGTTAGACGTTGCCCACCAACTGTTCGACGAAATGTCCCACAGAGATGCTGTCTCTTGGAACACCTTGATTTCCGGTTATGTTAACTCCGGTGATCTCGAGTCCTCATGGGGTGTCTTTGATTCCATGAGAAGGTGTGGACTTGCATTTGATGGCCACACATTTGGAAGCATGCTCAAAGGTGTTGCTTGTGATCGTGAGCTTGAGCTAGGGGAACAACTGCATTCTATTGTGATCAAGATGGGGTTTTCGGGGAATTTGTTCTGTGGTAGTGCCCTTCTTGACATGTATTCCAAGTGTGGGAGCATCAATGATGCACATGTTGTGTTCCAACAGATGCGAGAACGAAACCATGTCTCGTGGAATGCATTGATTGCAGGTTATTCACAAGTTGGTGATCATGACATGGCATTTTGGATGCTAAGGTGTATGGAGCTTGAGGGTGTTGGTATTGATGACGGTACAATATCTCCTCTTTTGACATTGCTTGATGATTTTGATTTTTACAGTTTAGCTATGCAATTGCACGGTAAGATTGTAAAACATGGGCTGGAGTCATTTACCACTGTTTGCAATGCCACTATCACGGCATACTCAGAGTGCGGTTCTTTACTAGATGCTAAGAGACTATTTGATGCTTCTGCATGTCATGATCTGGTTACATGGAATTCTATGATTGCTGCTTACATGATGCATGAGAAAGAAGATCTTGCTTTTGAAGTTTTCATTGATATGCAAAATTGTGGTTTTGTGCCTGATATTTATACCTACACTGGGATTGTCAGTGCTTGTTCTGCACAAAAGATCAAAAGCCATGGAAAATGTTTACATGGTTTGGTAATAAAACGGGGCTTTGAAAAATCTGTTCCAGTTTCAAATGCTTTGATTACCATGTATATTAGGATAAATAACAGGTGCATGGAAGATGCAACTAAAATATTCTTTTCCATGGAGCTCAAAGATAGTTGCACATGGAATTCCATTTTGGCAGGGTACTCACAGGTTGGTTTGAGTGAAGATGTCTTGAGGTTATTTGTACAGATGAGATTTCTGGTCATACAGATCGACGACTATACTTTTTCTGCTGTTATCAGATCATGTTCAGACTTAGCCACGCTACAATTAGGTCAACAAGTCCATGTCTTAGCTGTTAAAGTTGGTTTTGATACCAATAAATATGTTGCTAGTTCATTGATTTTCATGTATTCTAAATGTGGGGTCATAGAAGATGCAAGGAAATCCTTTGATGCTACCACCAAAGACAATGCTATAATTTGGAATTCAATCATATTCGGGCATGCACAACATGGACAAGGCAACGTTGCGCTTGATCTCTTTTACTTAATGAGAGAGAGAAAGGTGAAACCTGATCATATAACATTTGTTGCAGTTCTAACTGCATGTAGTCACAATGCACTGGTAGAAGAAGGCTGCAGCTTTATAGAGTCAATGGAGTCCGATTTTGGCATTCCACCAAGAATGGAGCACTATGCATGTGCGGTAGATCTCTACGGCCGAGCTGGGCATCTAGAGAAGGCGAAATCTTTGGTTGAATCAATGCCCTTTGAACCTGATGCCATGGTTTTGAAGACTTTATTAGCTGCATGCAGAATTTGCGGGGATATCGAATTAGCTGCTCATGTTGCGAAAAATTTACTAGAGCTGGAGCCTGAGGATCATTGCACTTATGTTCTGCTTTCTGACATGTATGGGAGACTCAAGATGTGGGATGAAAAAGCCAGTGTTACTAGGCTGATGAGAGAAAGGGGAGTGAAAAAGGTTCCTGGTTGGAGTTGGATAGAAGTAAAAAATAAAGTGCATGCTTTCAATGCTGAAGATCACTCCCACCCCCAATGTGATGAGATATACTCACTGCTATATCAGTTAAAGGAGGAAACTAAGTTGTTCAATGATTTTGACAATCAAACTGTCCTAGAGCCATGTATATCATCAAACCACTTTCCTTGAATCATCACAAATTCTACAACTATTATGGGAGAAAGTTTCACTAATAACTAGATGTTCACTTATCCATACAATAGACTCTAATAAAATAACAATAAGTATAATTTAAGTAGTATAATTAATGAAATTATACATATTATAAAATTTAACTTCTGAATATATAAAGGATTTGTATCACACCCCTGATAACTTTGAAACCCTTGCATAGCACATTGTAACCAAAATCTTTGAGTTGAACATAGGATGACAATGGGATGAATAAGGTAGGGTAGGGTTTAGGTTCAATCCCAATTTAATTCGCGGATTTATGACATGTCAATCCTAATCATATTCGTGGGTATCATCCTATTTTTTATATAACACTAGATGAAGAAGTTTATATGACAATGCCTCTAGGCCTAGAAGTTACTGGTACTGACGTAGTTTGTAAACAGAAGAAGACACTCACATCTATTTTTCTTGATGTTGGTTTCTCTTAATCCAAGATACACAGTTGGAGGTATTGCAATTATTTTAGTGTATGTTGATGATCTAGTCTTCATAGGAGATAACATATATGAAATTGATAGCATCAAAGAACTTCTTGATATCAAATTTCGAATAAAAGACTTGGACTTCTTCTGGTCAAATCTATCAACCTTTATTGTAACAATTGCATTTAGCAGCCAATACTGTATTCCACGAAAGAATAAGCATATAGAGGTTAATTGCCACGTTACAATGGAGAAGACACAGATTTTGCGGAAGTTCATGTTCATGTTCTTCTTTTGCTCCTGCACTCACAATTTGCGGAAGGATATTAACTATGGGTATTTCTAGAGTACGGTATTCCTAGAGTACTGTATTCCCATTAGTAAATAGCATTAGGAATACTAGTTTATTTTGATTAACCTAATAGACTCGTATAAATAGCTAATAGGTAAGATTCATTCAATATAGAAATTACAATTTCTAAATTTTCTATCTTTTCTTATTTTTCTTTTTCAATCTTATTAGAGTACACACAAATTAATCTCTCTAAACTCACTCTCAACATATCATGAGCTGAGCAAATAAGAGAGATGTTATCCTTCCCAATTTTATACTTACAAAAGGTTGAATCCATATGAAACAACAACAACATGCAGTACATAAAACCAGCTCATTTTCTAGATGAAAAGTGGCCGCTTAATCAACAATGAACCAGCGTAACACTCCGCCAATTTCAACACCTATGTTTTTGTTGAAAAAGTCGGAGTTAACATGACATTTTTTCAGAAAATCTCCATTGATAAGTTTCATATGAGAAGACTTGAAATCATAGATAGGATGTAGATTGTAAATTCACTGAGATAATCTTTTCTATCATACTATAATTGAATCCCTATCATATTGTAATTAAATCACTGTGATACTGAACGTGAATGTAACACTTTTTTTTCTTTGTCAACAATCAATCATATTTATTTATAAAATTCTTTCACCACATATTTACATGAGTACATGTGCTCATGATGTACTCCCATGAGCACATGTGTGCTCACATAAACATCTGTGCTCAAAGAAAATTTAATTGGTCATTTATGAATCTTTTAATATGTTAAAAAATAATAGTGAGAGACAAAATAAATACTTTATTGGATGGAAAATATATTATACAATATATATATAAAACACAACTTATAATTCATATACTATACTATATCTACTACATGTACTACCAACATATATACCGAAATTGTTTCACTACATATTCAAAATAAATACATGGGTGAGTCCCGTGCATAATTATCTGATTTGAATATTATGGTTTTTAACTCGAAAAATTATAGTTATTATATTCGATAGATAGACAAATATGCCGTGTAAAATAAATTATTAAACTAATTTTCAGTTAATCGTAATATTATATTTTCTCTGTGTGCTTTGATAATAAAAAAATTCAATGATTGATAGTTTGATTTAGGGCCGTTAAAATGGGCCAAATCCGTTGGACCAACTTGTTTATTTGTCTAAACGAACATGCTTTTATTTTTGAGCTCGGACCGTTTAAAATCCGGGCCTTAAATGGGTTAGCCTGTTTAATCCGGAAAAAAATTCGGCTTAAATGGGCTAGTCCGCGGACTAAACAGGCTGTCCCGTTTATTTAATTTTTTTTAAAAAAAAATAGCATTTTTTCCCTATATTTTATCTTATTCGACCCATAATCACGATCCATCAACTAAAAAAATTCTAACCCACATAAAATCCGGCTAAACGGGCCAGGTCTAAATGGATCAAATCCGCCCGTTTGACGGCTTAATTTGATTTGGAAAAAAAAAAGAGGTATATGTATATATGATTTTGTTTGCACATTCAGCTTTTTGTTCTAACTCCTTGATTCTATTATTTAATTTTTTGTTGCGAAGATCTTATATGAACATTATTTTCACCTGCCTCATTCATGAGCAGGAATATGCAAATGAAAATAACATAGAAAAAAAGAATTGCTAAAGAAGTGGAGGATAAGAATCCTAAAAGAAAAATTAAATACTTGATAAGACAAATATTTAAATACCTTAATAGTTACTAAGAATTCCAAAGAGAGATTAATTTAAATCATTTTAACTTTAGTCAACACTCAAATTCATTTAATTAGTTTGATACAGATTCACCGAAATAAAATTAGTTTGGTATATATAGAAAATACTACAAAAATACTAAAGAATCTTAAAATAAAAAGTGCCAAATTATATTTACTATAATAAGCTCAAATTACAACATAGGTGAGCTAAAAATTCATTCTTTATCATCGCAATCTGTCCACTTTTAGTTTTAAGAACACAATCTATAGAAACCCCCTCCCATAAGAGCATGAATTATAACGGTTTGAGCACTTTGTTTTATATGTCCTGAAACATGCTAATTTTCATCATTTCCTGCACAATACAGATTATACATTAATTGCATCAAATGCACTTGCCAGCACTTTAAATCTAAGAAATTAACACAACAAATTATCAAAATATAATGCTCTGATCGGACAAATGATGTCGTAGCAACAACTCGTGATGAAGCAAGACTGGATTTGAGTGCTCAATACCATGCCATATGGACTCAAATGTACATGTAATCAATGCAATTACTTCTCAATCACTGAAGATATATTCAATCGGCATACCTTAATATCACTTTCTTCAAATAGCTTTTCCTCAAGAGTTGGATAAATTCAAAGTTCAAATCTCTCCCTAAATCACGGCCTAACCAGGGTCAACTATTTTATCCAATGAATCAAATAGAAATAAGAAAATCTGAAAAAAGAAGAGGATATGTCAAATATTGAAAATGCACTTTGATGAATCATAGAATAAATCCAAAGGAAGAAGAGGATATGTCAGATTCGAAATAAATCAACTTAGTGAAGCTCAATAAGTCAAAACTAATTTTCACTTCACATATATTGATTTCAACCCAAAAAAGCTCGTGTGCTAACCAATCTCAACTATTTTATCCCATGAATCAAATGAAAAAGAAGAGAATCTGAAAAGAAAAAATACAAAATATTGTGATTTATCTCTGCCTCAGTTGAGAGGCTACACAAAGCAAAGTTTTGTGCGTATTGTTCTCTTGTACCACTTTCAACTGAAATATTGAAATAAGGATGATTTGTTAGCCACTTTAATATGTAGTTTATTTGCGAGTTTGTTGGATATCGAAACAACTTTAAGAAATATATAAGCAAAATGATACTAACTTTGTCATCTTACTTCTAGAATTGAAACCCCATTTTCATCACAATATTCCCAATCCTCTCTACCAATTCTTTAGTTGAAAGGTTGGATGTGTAAACCATGCTACAATATGCATGCAAAATTTATTTGTTTAGGTTTTGATGAATGATAACCATCCAAGATTTTGAGGAATGATTTCGAAAGCAAAACAACAACGACAAGATAAACAAATACCAACATCATGAAGACTTCTTAGAGTCTTAGGTTTTAGGTAATAATCTTGTCAAGAACCAAAAGAAATATATATCTCTCTCACACACACACAAGAAAATATTTTTTTAAAGAAAACGTTTTATGAAAACTATAGCCGTAAATGTTTTACAATTTGTTTCATAGTAAAACAATGATAAGTTTTCATTATCAATGTTTTGAGATTGTTTCCTACATGACAAAAAATGTTTTTAAGGTGTTTTAGACACAAAAGAAACGTTGTTGAAAAGTTTCTATAGCACGCATAGGCGTTGGTTTAAAAACTTAGTGCATGTTTTCAATCTTGACCTTTGCGCACTAAAGTGATGATAACTTGATTTACAGAAGTCCAAATGATGCAGTTCTTGTTGCGTTGGAAAGCTAACATCCAGAGCTTCAGATTGATATACATATGTCTATAACGTGAATAGTAAAATACTATTCAT
>JASCZI010090677.1:44002-83538 GCA_036250425.1 Stylosanthes scabra
ATATCAGTTTGCATTCCCTTGGTTTGCTTAATTGATTCCTCTACTTGCCTATATGCTACTTGATGTACTTGCTCTATATGTGTTTTCCTTGTATGCCTTGTTTGTGTATGTAAATGATGATGCGATAATGATGAGACGGAAGTGATGTTGAGGAATATGATGATGATGACCGTTGATAGTAAATGATGATGAAGTAAGGAAAATAGAGGAAAGATGAGATCCAGGATAGAGAGAGATTCGAGTGAGGTAAGTAAAACCCGAGTGACCGAGTAGGATCGCCTGACGGGATCCTGCTATCTTATATTTTATATTTTCAGAACATTTACCATACTGAGAATCCAGTGGTTTGGGATTCTCACCCCGTATATTTCACAGGTTTTTCAGATGCAGGTTCAAGCTCTGGAAAGAACGCGAAGCTCTCTTACTCTCCGATGTACTAGAGGACTTCTCCAAGTTGTCCAAGTTGTATGGGTCATGGTATGTCAAGTGGAGAATTAGGGATGTGATGTATGTTAAGGGTCCTATGTATATGTATTTTGAATATCCGACCTAAGCTTCGCAGGTCTGGTGTATATGTCATTGAACCACAGCTATGTATATATATATAATATGGGTCTTTGCGAGTTCAAGTGTATGGCTCTATTTTATGTATTTACACTTATGAATTGTTGGTTTTAACAAGCTACTACGTACGTATTATGAAAAGAGATGTAGTAAAATCCTAATATTTAATGATCATGTACGCGTCATGGTTATTAGATATTAGGGTGTTACAATCATGGTAGATTGGTAAGATGGCAGTTATTTTTATTACATTATCCAATTAAAATTGAATACATTAAAAGTGATAAAAATGTTATTGCAGATACATTAACAAGAGAGTGGAGTTCGCCTACAATGCATTAAATCAAGAAATCCAAAAATGCAAGCACGAGCTCGAAAAGTGCAAGAATTGCCAACAAATAAAGTCGCAAGTTCAATCCCTCAAGAAGGCCATCGAAGCCATGGAGTCTACCCAAAAGACAACCCCATCAGAGTTTAGCCAGCTAAGCGTGTTGGACACTGCATCAAAAACTTAAAGAACTTCAGAAAATCAAACAATTGTGGACATTGTCAAAAAACCTACACAGGATAAAAAATACTATGTAATATACAATGGCCAAATGAAAGGAGTTTATGACGCTTGGGAAAAAGTAGCACCATACACACACCAATCTAAAATAATTGATAAAGGAGGATTCTTAACTTTAGAAGAAGCAAAAGAATCCTTTAGAGAATATGAAGCTCTACATGCAGAGCATATAAGGCTCCAATTCAAGCTCAAAGAACATGAATAATAAGAGATATTCCTGCAAGAGCTGAAAACAATGAAAAGAAATGGGTTTGTAGATCAAATCTCAAAGAAACCCTTAATTTAGTCCTAAATTATTGGACTAAAGAAAAACAAGCAATTCTGGGATACTATCCTTTTGCCAAAGAACAACTACCAAAGCTGGTTATTTTTCCTGAAGCTTCACCATCAAATACCTATTGGTTTTTTCAGTATGGATTAATTGATACAATTCTGATTTTTAACGATCTAAAAGTTATTAATGAATTTCCAGCAGGTTTTATTGATGTAGTGAGAAGATTTAAAAATATGATTGACAATGTAAATCCAAGGAAGATATCCCTAAAATTTACGAATAGTCAACCTATTTTTAATGAAGAAGGAGAATGCTTAGTACTAGCATACCAAGTAATTTTTATGTCCGTATTTCCAGGCAATTTTTAACCAATTGAAAAAATTCAAGACTTGTCCATTTACAGTCTTTAAGGAAGACTAGGAAGCACGCTAGCAAGGGTCTTTGAAAGAACGTAAAAAATTACCAAGGAATCCCGCACAAGGATTAATTACAAAAGCAGAAATACGTACTCTGCTTCTTTGAAACAAAAGGAACGCAATTGAAGGAAGAGAGATACAACTGTTGGTGGAATGCGAATCAGCATTCTATAACATGTTAGGACTATTGGAAAAGCTCCCTGAAGGGATAAAAAGAAATCTTTGCTATCTAATAAAAGACAAAAAAGACCATAGGTGCCATCTGTGTGTCACAAAAATGTCTAAAGGAAGTAATAATGATGTGGGAACCACCCACATGAAGAAAGAAGAAGAAAACACTGCACCTGAAGCATCCCTCAGAAGTAAGCGCTTAGGTCATAGGGCACCAATAATGTAGTTGGTGCAAGTAGTAAATGCAAAATGACGTAAGCAATGATGTCATAAGAAGGGTAAGGATGTGAATTATCCATCAGACCCAACCACTATAAATAGAATGCTAAGTTATTTGTAAGAATCGTCAGAAAACAGAAAGCAGGAAGCTAAGAGTACTCATATGCTAGGAGAGCAAAGAGGAAGCTGTCGAGATGATTCTGTAGTCTGACATCAAAGAATTCCTTTATAGGAAAAATAGTTTAAGAATCTCCCCTCTAGAGATAAACGTCATATGTAAGATATACTAAATAAAAGAAGTTTTTCTCCATAAAGGTACCTCTTTGTCCTATTCTTTTATTTTCTATATGAATTATCTTGAAAGTTTAGAAATAACGGAAGAATCTGATTATTATAAAATAACTGCATTATTAGATAATGAAAAACAAGCTGTTTTAAAATTAGAATTAGATCTTAAATCAAATGAAAACTTTGATAAACAAAATTATTTAAAAGAACTATTTAATAGAAAAAATATAATATTTTATGAAAAAATTCAACTTGAAGCACCAATAAAGATAAAATTTGTTAATGGAGAACTTAAAATAGCTTTAATAAATAATGAAGAAATCAGTAAACAAATTGAGAGAATTAAAGATCAACATAAAAGATCTAAAATCGGATGGATACATATTAGTACTATACAAATATTAGTAAAATCCACATACATGAAAGGAATTAATTCACCAATAAGTTTGGGAATTTGTGATAAAAGAATTATTGATCCAATAGTTCAGATAATAGGAATTGTTCATGGAAATTTAGCAAATATAAATGTTAAATTTAATGCTCATATTAGATATGACATACCTCTATCAACAGAAAATTTGAGAAGATCAATAACCCTAACTTATAAATTTCATAGAAAGGATTTAATAGAACAAAATGATGAATCATTCTCAATTACATACGCTATAAACTATGCTTTAACCAATAGTCGTTATAGTATAATATTTAAAAATAAAGAACAAATTTATGTTGATGAATTATTCCAAAAAAATTGTTAAAGCAGAAATATTAAAATATAAAGCGATTGTGAACCCAACCCCTCTACTAATAAAAGAATCATCCAGTAATTCTTTTTCATCGAACCTTCATATTAGAGAAGCTAAAATCAATAGTCCTTTGAATTTATCCAACCTAAAAGTTGAAGAAAATAAGGATTCTGAAATTAAAGAATTGACAAAGAACTGTTGAAGAATTATAAATATCAATATCGAATAATTTATATACATCAAGTACAAATTTTTGTAAGACAAATAACTGCAACAAGAACTATTATGAAAAGAGTAGAAGTATTAAATTATGAAATAGCGAAATATTTTCATAGAAATATACCAAATAAAAAAGAAGATGCCGTTAGAATAATAAATCCCTATGAATATATTTTCATGAACAAACTATAGAACTTTCTGCAGAACAAGCTAGATAACTTGATAATCATGACAATTAATAAGGAAGAAATATACATATCTTACCAAGATAAAAAACAAAAACTCTTTAAAAGAGAAAATCATCTTAAATATTTACAGTTTTTCGGAATAAGAAGAGAAGATTTTGAAGGTTTAAAAACAACATATAATAGTTTAAAAAAGAAAGTTGAAGAACTACAAAAATTAATAAAATCTCTAGAAAATAGTCATGAATCAATGATAGAATTCACACAAATTCTATACTAAAATCATAAAGGGATTAAACAAGATTATTTTTCTTATTTTAATAGGAATAATTATTATTAGAATAAAAAGATTTTTTTGAAATTGAATCGGAAAAAATTATTTAGGAAATAAATATAGAAAAAAATTGACTATTATAACATTGAACTAGAATACTATTTATATGAAAAGTAAAAATATTAAAACACCATTACAAAAAATTAAAAGAAGGGAAATTAAAAGACTTAAAAATAAGCATAAAGAAATCATGAGTAGAGCAAAGAATCTAAAATATAAACAAGAAGAAATTTTCAATAAACGATTGGCTTTACTAAAACAAGCAGTATATAGAAATAGAAGTTGAAATAAAGAAAGTAAAATGCTAGAAATAACTGATAGAACATTGGAAGATATAAAAGGAGAAAAAAAAATCATTATAAGTCAATTAAAATACTATGAAAATAAGCTTGAAAATATTAAAATCTATACCATAAATAAAGATGTAATAAAAGAATCCTTAAAAAGATGTATTGATCATTTAGAAAAAGAATTAGAAAGACAATGAAGAAATTTCAGATTTTTATAAAAATAACAAATCGTTAATAAATTCTGAAATTTAAAAATTGGTATCAGAGCTAAAGTAACTATTTAAAAAAAAAATGACAATGCTTTTTAGCCAATACTTTTTTGTAACATCTGTACAAAATAGGTACATAATAGATCTGCCCGTAGTAGTCCCCTTTAAAATTTCAGTGGAACGAATACGTTAGAACTCTCATTTTAACGTCTTCTTTGTATCTCCTACTTTTTTCTCGACTTCATTTTTTTTGTTGAACACTATTAACTGATGGAATTTTGTTGCTATGTTATTATTAGTAGATCCTATCGTATATTCTTAGTTTCTTATCTTTGCTGGAGGGAGAGGTTAAAGTACTGATTTAGTCCTTAATGTTTGGCTCAAATTTTAAAATGATTTAATTTGAATATTAATTATCCATTCTGGCAGCTATATGGAACATTTTCGTTGCAGAAGAATAAGATAGTAATAAGAAAAATAATGAAATTAAGATTATAAACTAAAATAAGACCATTGAAACAGTAGAGACCAATTTAGAATTTGGATCATTGGGACTAAAATAATATTTTTTTCCTTTATTTTACTACAATTTGTTTATGTTATATTTTTGTTTAGTTTATTTTAGAAAAGAAGGTAGTTTTTAAAGAAGAGTCAAGTGAATGAAAATTAATGTTACAAAAACAAAATTCAAAATTAACTTGTATGAAAAACATTTTGAGATTGATAAAAAGTAAAAACAAGTTATATTCATGTTGATAAGACCTAACTAAATTATCATTTAATTTTTTTCATACACACGTTGAATTAATGATCATGTTAATATTGTGAGCCTAAAACTCTAGAAACTAGAAAGGGATATAGCATTAAGAGAACAGTAGTTAATTTTTGTTTTAACATTATTTAATTTATAGGTTCCATTTTCTTATCTCCTTTTTCAAATTTCTTGATCTGCCCACTCTTGTGCCCCATAAGTTGTATCATTGGGAGTAATGGATATATAATAATACTAGAAATGTCCAAGAACAAGCTACTTTCAATGGAAAAAGCTAGAGAAACATGTCAGAGCCAAGCATGGACATGGTTGATAGATCAAAAGGTTGTCAATGAGTTAATGCTTCTTTCTTTTTTTTTTTTTTTTTTAATATATATATATATCACAATGATTCACTTCACCATATTGCGGACAACTTCAAGTCTTCAACAACTCTAATAAGTTAAAGATCCGTGAGTTATCGTGTAGTAGAATAAAGAAAGGGTTTAGAACGTACATATCCATGCATATGCATGTGTGTACGTAGTACACGTACCTTCTTCGGAACAATAATATATTATTATAATAACATTATGCAATAAAAATGAAATTCTTAATTATTCGTTTCTTATATTTTGAGAAATTATAATTTTTCACTTAATTATATATGTATCTAAATAAGTGCTTCATTTCCTAAATTATTTCTATCAATTTTATTTTTCTTATTTTGAAATTTTAGTCTTGTTATTCAATTTCATTAGTTCTTGTAATATACAAATAAATGATATAAAAATTATATGTGCACCCTAAAATTAACTATTAAAAAAAATGTAATAATTCTATGTGAACAAATAATTTTGGTTAACTAAGTTCAATCAAGTTATTTATTTCTATGCTAAATAAAAGATTATTTTGATGTTAAATAAAATTTTATTTAGGTGAAATTTTTTATACTATTTGACATCGAAATAATATTCTATTTAGTATGAAAATAAATCACTTGATTGAACTTAATCGGCCAAAATCACTTGTTCAAATAGCATTACTCTTAAAATTAATCACAATATATTAATGTATAAATATATATATAGTTTAACTTATTTTTAATATTTATTTGTATTTTAATGTATATTATATATTAATGACTGATTTTAGTGTATACGTAACATAACCGAATATAACCGAATATAGATATATACTTAGTGAAGTTCCACTATGAGAACAAATAATTATTTTATTTTATTATTTTTTGAAAGAGACAACAAATCTTTAAAAGAAACATTCTATTTCTAAGGATAAGATATGCAATGCTGGAAAAAGATCATGTTGAATGAATGAATAAAAAGGTGCCCAAGAAGATAAGAATGTAATTATTAAATGAATAATACTATGTAATCAATATAAAATTTAGTTAATATTAATAAATAATTTAAATTGGACATTTTATTTCTTTAGATTTTGAATATTTTATTTTTTAAAAAATATCTATGAAGTTATGTTTATATTTGATTTTCAGAAATTTTTGATTGTGTAGTATATAATGTTCCAGTTTAATATTTCAGATGTTCTCCTAATTTATTTATCGATTTGTTGGTTAGAAAATATTAGTTGCTACTGAATAATTTACTTATTTATCTGCTTAAACAAGTCTTAGTGTTTGAACTTTGCTTTATTTATGCAACAACTAATTAGGCACAGACCTTTAAATAGATTTTAAAATTACTATGGATTAGTTCTTCATTTGTTGAACCGAAAGATATTGTGACAAAAAAAAAACAATGAAATTAATTTTAATAAATTCCAGATCCCTACTACTTATAGATAGTTTGGTTGATTATTATCACCAAAGGAAACATAGAGAAATGGGCATTAAAAATAGGGTGAGATCATCCTCACATATATAAAGTGGTTATATTTTAGGGGCTAGCTGCACGAACGGTTACTAGAAATAGGAAAAAAGACAAATTAATTTAAAAACAATAGTGCATGATAAGTGCCTTAAACATTTTAAGCCATCAAATTATTGATAGCTTTAATCTATGCTACATTATTCTTTTTTTTTTTTTTTTCTAGATTCAAATACAATAAAAGATTCAAATCCCCTTCACAAGTGCATATCCTACGTACTATGATCAGTTTTAGTTTAGTTTAGTTTAATTTAATTTAATTTAAAGTTGTATGCAAGTAGCACTAGTTGCACGAGTTGTGCTCGTTCATTTACCCATTACCAAGAATTCTAGAATAAATAATTAGAATTTTAGACATGCGATGTTGTCTATATGAAAAAAGATACCACAATAACTATATTTGGGTTATATTAACTATCTACAAAATAATTATGAAATTAATCTACATATATCACTTTATATCACACCTTTTTTATTTTTCTTTTATTTTAATTTTTATGTTGTGATACACTATTTTTGTGCTATGCGTAACCATTTCTATACTATCGTATATTGTATGTATTTTGTGAATTTTTCTATGTTGGTGTTTATGTTTTCCGTGTTGTAAATGAAATGTATAAAGATGTATAATAATACATATAGCATTACCGATAATGATGATAATCCATCTCTAAAATTGTTTCAACAAAATATTACGTCTCCTATAAAAAGATTTATATATTATACATATATTTTTTTATATCATTAGTGCATCAAAATTAAATTCTTTAATAAAAAATTTTTACAAAATAATAACGATGTATTATCATGCTAGAGAAAATAATTAATTTTCAAATTCACTAAATAAAAAATTATATAAATAGGTACATCAAAACTCTTTCTTAAATAGACAAATTAAATTCATTAAATTATCCAATTTATGTTCTATTTCATTGTTTTCCTTTTCAACATTTTCTAGTTTTAAAAATATTTTGTTAATAAAAATTAGTAATTTTAGTGGTCATATATAGTGCCACGTAACCCTAATTTCTAATATTAAATTACTTAATAAAAATTTGAAAACAATTAATATATTATGTATGTGTACGTTCCCACATAATAATGACCTTCGAATTTTCAATGTCCATAAATTTTAAAAACGATAAAGTGTCTCTCAATATTATTAAAACTTGATAATTCAACTAAAATTTTAAAATATATTAGAATAACATTAATTATGAAATTTGATGACATATGGATTAATTTGTCAGATTTTAATAATATTGAGGGGCACATTTATCGTTTTCAAAATTCATTGACATTTTTATGGCGAATTTAAAATTTGGAGAAAATTTTAGTGGTTAATCCTATCGACAAATTATTTATTTTCTTCTCCGTAAGAAAGTTCTTCCTTCATCATTAGAATACACACGTACATCCACACGCACTAAAAGAAATGCACCAAAAGAAAAAAAAATAAGAGAAAAAAGAAAACAAAAAAATCACAAAGAAAAGTGGCCACAAACCTTGACAATAATGGCGCTAGAAATGTTGTGTTCCAATATGTTCTTCATCTTCAGCTTTCACCAACACAGAAGAAAACGAACAAAGACATCAAAATAACCCCAAATTAAATCAAAGAAGAGAAATCATCAAGTCAGAATTATTGATAAAAGAGATATACATACATACATACATACCCTAATAATGATCAAATTAAGGCATCAATTGTTTTTTTTCTTCTCCATTTCCATGGATGGTACGTACATGCATGATCAGATTCAAGAACCCAGCAGAGTGTGAAGAAGCCATGAAGCTTAAGATGGATAGCGCTATGTAGGAAAGATATCATCACACAATGAGAAGTAAGAAGTTTAGGTGCACATCCATAGCGCTATCCCTCCTGAGCTTTACGGATTTTTTCACGCTTTAAAAAACAAGAAGCAGTGCCCTATATGTCTTAACTTTTTCATTAAAAAATGTCTAGCTTCTGATATA
Source organism: Stylosanthes scabra (assembly GCA_036250425.1). NCBI lineage: Eukaryota > Viridiplantae > Streptophyta > Magnoliopsida > Fabales > Fabaceae > Stylosanthes > Stylosanthes scabra. The sequence goes on from JASCZI010090677.1 coordinate 53,121, forward strand.
TATACACATACGCACATGGTGGGGAAGGACGTATATGAGGTACTTATTATAGTTACATGCTTTTCATATATAACCAACCATGTGACAAGCTTTTAGAAATGATAAAGTCTTAGTAGCCAATATCAGAGAGATAATATAAAGCCAATATCATTTTTTCTTCTTTTCTATTTCCCCTTTAACAATGCACTATTTCCCTAGCTACACTTATTGGCTCGCTATTGGTCCACTAACATTGATTTTGTAACATTACTCTTTAGGAATCCTAAAGCTAATGTATAAAAGTAGCATCACTTGTACTTATAGTACTTTGTTTTTTTGATCACTCAAGCTTGGAAAGCTTTCTTAATAATAATGTTGAGTTCTCTGTTGACTTGCATCATATTCATCCTTTCTCTTGGTGAGTCCACTGAACAAGCAAGACCAATCTTGAATAGTGAGAACAAGCACTTCTCAGCATTACTCTGCAAGTGTCCTGCATTCTCAATATAATTCTCTTCTTCTTCAATTGTTATTGTTGAAATTTCTTGATCCATCATTGAGAGCAGAGTTGCATCAACAATTTTCCAGATATTATTTGGAAGTGCATCATGGACATAGTTGTGGAGGCTATGCCCATCTTTGAACATTTCATCTGTTGGTCTCTTCCCAGTTAGCATCTCCAAAACAAGAATGCCAAAGCTATATGAGTCACCTTCTATTGACACTTGAGAACTTGTTCCATATTCTGCAAATAGAAAAATGCAATTAATTGTACTTTACACTCTAATCTCATGCATCTTTTTCCCCAAAATTAAAGCTTCATGTGTGTAGAGAAAATGAGTTTTGAATAAATTACCTGGAGGAGCATAACCAATAGTTCCTTTGATTCCACTGGTGCTGGTTTGGTTCTGAGAATTGCCATCAATTGTTGAGATAAGCCTTGCTAACCCGAAATCACTCACATGAGCAGCCATGTTATCACCAAGAAGGACATTGCTTGGCTTCAAATCACAATGAATAACAGGATGCTCACATTCATAGTGAAGATAATGCAATGCAGAAGCAACATCCAGGATAGCTTCTAATCTTTGCCCCAGGTTTAGTGTTCTTAGCCGGTTCGAACTTTCTTCATCGGGATGCAGCCATTTGTCTAAGCTTCCATTCGGCATGTACTCATAAACAAGAGCCTTGAAATCATTTCCCTTGTAATCCACACTAGAGCAACATGTTATGATCTTCACTAGATTTCTGTGCCTGATATTTCTTAAAGCATTGCATTCAGCGATGAAACTTTTGTGAGCTCCTTTCACTTGAAGGTTAAGAACCTTTACAGCAACAAATTTTTCTGCAGAATCAAGTATTCCTTTATACACACCGCCATAACCACCAGACCCTATTAAGTTCTCAGTTGAGAACCCATTTGTTGCATTGTATAGGTTCTGATATGATACTCTGGGCAGCTTCTCACCATTTGTTGAATCAATTGATGCCTTTCTCTGTCTTCTTCTTCTTCTTCTAAACAAGAATGCAAGAATGGATGAAAGAAGAAGAAGAAGAAACACAGCTGAACATGTTGTAACAACTATCATCCATGTCTTGAATCCATGATGTCTTGTCTTTTTTGTAGCTTTCGAGGGACATGGTGGAAGCCTTAAGTTTGAGATCCCTCCACAAAGCTTTCCATTGCCGCTCAATGAAACTTCACTTGAATTTCGGAACACGCCATTCATTGGTACCTCACCCTCCAACATGTTAAAAGAAGCATTGAAGTACACCAAAGCAGAAATGTTCTGCAGTTCTTGTGGAATTGTTCCGGACAACTGATTTCGCGACAGGTCTAACTGTTGAAGACCTTTCAGAGTAGCCAGAGAAGGTGGTATGATTCCATCAAAGGAATTACCCTGCAAATAAAGGTACTCTAGACTCTCACATTCTCCTATTGTTTCAGGAATCTCTTTGGACAGATGATTCTCAGAAACATCTAGTGTACCAAGAGTTTTAAGCATGCTTACTTCACTTGGTAGACTACCACTTAATGAGTTATGTGAAATGTTTAACAAGAGTGACAAAGATGGAATTTCAAAAACTTGTGATGGTATGATTCCACTAAGGTCGTTATATGAAAAATCTAGACTCTGCAATCTCTTGCAATTTCCTATGGCTGAAGGAATGTTTCCATGTAACATATTATGTGACAAATCTAGCTCAGACAGTTGGCTTAGGTTACCTATGATTGCTGGTATTTCTCCTGAAAGTTTGTTATGGTTCATATCCAACTGTTGCAACTTTTTAAGGTTACCAAAAGAAGTTGGAATGAACTCAGTTAGGTGGTTGTTCTCCATTACCAGCATAATTAAGTTAAAAAGATTGCCTAATTCTGAAGGAATTTTCCCAGAAATCTGGTTTCCACCAAACCCTAATTTGCTGATCTGGGTGGACAAATTGCCTATGAAGTTTGGCAAATGGCCAACAAAATTATTGTACTCAAAACCAAACTCTTGCAGCTGACTACAGTTTATCAAAGACTTTATGAAGTCCCAGTCATTAATAAATGAATTCCCTTCAAGATCATTTGTACCTAAATCTAGAACTGAAAGATTTTGAAGGCTTCCTAGATTTGGGACTTGTCCTAGAAAATTGTTGATAGAAAAATCAACAAGTTGAAGGCTAGCTGCAGCTGTGATGGATGTTGGGATAGGACCTGAAAATTGGTTCCCATCTAGTTCAATGATCCTGAGATTTGGGAGGTTGAAGAACATGTTGCTTGGAAGAGCACCCTCAAATTGATTGAATGAAAGTGTTAAGCCAAATAGTGAAGACAAATTGTAAAGTGAGTGTGGAATCTTACCAGACAATTTATTAACTGCCAATGAAATATTAACCAAGTTCTTCAAATGGCCTATTTCTGGAGGTATATTTCCCTCCAAATTATTATAAGGCAATGAAAGAAGAACCAGAGAAGATAGGTTCCCCATGGATGATGGGATTGATCCTGAAAAATTGTTTGAAATAAGAAACAATTTTTTAAGATTCCCAAGAGATGCAATCTCCATTGGTATCTGGCCAGTGAAATGATTAGAGGTTAAGCTCAAAAACTGCAATTTAGAACAGTTTGTCACACCAATGGGAAACTCCCCAGCTAAATTGTTACTGTCCAAAGCGAGTGCTCCCAGTCGAAACAAACGGCTTATAGTATGTGGAACTTGACCATGCAAGTTATTGACCTGAAGGCTCAAGATTGTAAGAAAGGTAAGGTTGCCAATATAGGGTGATATGGACCCTTGCAAATTGTATACATCTAAAGTCAGCTTTGTGACTCTTTGATGTTTGCTGCCACATTTGACTCCATACCAGTTGCAAAAGTGAGTTGAGCTGTTCCAAGAGGATAACACTCCAAAAGGGTCACTAGATATTGATTCTTTGAATTTGATCAGTGCAAGATGGTCAGTCTCATTTCCTAAGGCGGAGGCAACAGGGTTCTTGGACTGAATTAGAAGTAGGATTGAAGTGAAGAGAAGAAAGAAAAGAGATAACAAATGTGATGACATGTTTGAGGGAGACAAAACAAGGTAGCTAGCAGGTTGCATATTTTGCTAAGTGTTTGATCTCATATGGTATATATAGATACTGCAATGGAGATTTTAAAAATATATTAAAATTTTTCATTTTGACGAATCATAAATTAAATGGTTAGATTTTCTATGTATAAAAACATTACCTTTTTAAAAATGAAAAATTCTAACCGGCAAGCAAAATTAATTTCATACCGCTAGCAATTGCAACCAGCATACCAATACTTTTTAGTGTCTTAGGTGAGGCTCGAACCCGAGACCTCTTATAACGGAAAAAGAGGTAATGTCATATGTGTGTATAAATAATACATTTGTTATCTATTGGCTGGCTATATGCTGGCCACCAAAAAATATATTTTGATGGTTAGGTAATATTATTCTTTAAAAATATTATTATTTCTTTTTAAATTATAACTTAAAAGACTAAATCTTCGTGTGAAGTATATATATATAATAATGGAATATTACGATAAAAAATCAGATGCAGTTATCCTTTATGTAAAGTTGTTAAGATAATTTGATATATTTAATTAAATTATAATTTAATAATTTTCAATTATCAACTTTACATGAGTAAGTGAATTTTTAGCTAATATTATTCTACTTCCATTGATAACTTATAGTCATGAATCAGAGAAAGGCACATCACTAAAACTGATAACTAATGGATTTGAAAAATAAACTAAAAAAAGAAGCAAATTCAGATATATGATTATTAAATTTCTGTTTTTGTTGAAAATTTCATGGTTGACAATATTGACTTAAGTGGAGTGAATGTTGAAGTTTAGCATTAATTATAGCTTATCTTCTTTTTGACAAATGTGGCTCGAAAGGAAATCTTGAGGAGCAAGGTTTTAAAATAATATAATGGTATTTAATTTAAAATTAAACACAAATGTTTTTTTACTGTTAAAACTCAATAGATTGTCAACAAATTAGAAATTTAAAGATTTATAATATAATTATTCTAGTGTCTTCTAAGGTATAAAACAAACATTTGTAAAAAAATACATTAAGTTCTAGTTAGTACACTAAATATGGAAAATTATATTTTCTTATTATTCTACTATGACATGTAATTAGTAAAAGAATATCTAAAATAACAGTAGGTGCGTGTAAATATATATATTTAAATATGTAGTAGCTAATTTATTTGGTGTTCATGGAGCATTTTTTACTTAAAAGTATTTAGCCAATCTTTTTTCTATAGAATTATTTCTCCAATTTCAAAAATATATTATCAAATACTATATTATATACAAATATTCTTACATATTTTGTATAATTATCAAGTGTTTGATCTTCATATTATTTCCTATTATTGGTTTAGAAATAATTCCCAAATATATGAAATTACTTGTACTCTGGCATTTTTAGTATAGAAATACCCACTTTTTTTTAAAGAAAAAAATTCACTCATTTATAAATATACACAAAATTCTCAATCTAGTATGATCAGGTGTGGCAAAAAATTTAATGGACTAATTAGAATTATATGCGAGGCGAATTTAGAGAGATGTTATTTAGGTTTTTTTTTTTTTTGCTGAGTGTTATTTAGGTATTGAAAAAGAAGTAAGCTGTTTTGATAAGTTTTGGTACAAAGGAAAAATAAATAAAAATTAAAACTGTAAACACAAAAAATTTAAACACAATGAATACGTATATGAGAAAATGATTTCTTTTTACAAAAGAAAATTAAATTAATTACAACAAATAACCATGAAAGATTCTAAGATCAATAAAAATAACCATAAAAAATTCAAACAACAAAAATACTCATAAAAAATTAAAAATTATGACAAAAGTGCTCAAAATTAATTTCATATGAATGTTAATGCTTAATTAGCTATATAATATTTTGGATATTTTTATAAATATTTTTTTATTTAAATTTTTTATAGATATTTTTATTATTTAAATCTTCCATAAATATTTTTATTATTTGAATTTTTTATGATTGTTAATTTTATAATGTTTTATGATTATTTTTTATAATTAATTCAAAGAAAATTATTTGAAATAGTATGAATATGGTGTGGGATATAGCTGACAGCGTATGATTTGGTTGGAAAGACTCCATCATTACCACATATATTTAGAATTGGTTAGGTAAGGTTTTAATTACATATAAAAATTGTCTTTTCAAAAATAACTTTTAAAAAGTTATAGTTTAAGTATTTAATAAAATCAAATAAAAAATATTCACAATAAATATAAATATAATAATAAATATATAATTATTTATTAATAAATAAAATTATATTATATTTCTTTTTAATTTTGATAATACAAATCATTTTTAAAAGCATTCCGTATTTTAAAAACTGTAAATATAAGCATATAGTTTTTTTTTAATTTATCAAATATAAAACTAGTTGCTTGTACTTTTAAAAATTACAAGCACCTTCCCGAAAAATTTTAAGAAACAAACCTGAGAGGTAAAGTCAAAGTCAAGTCAAAAGTTTACCTTGCCAGCATTAGTGGGCGATACGCGATACATGCAGTCATGCATACATCAAGCATGTAATTACCACTTACCAGCCAGCCACCCTAATTAATTATGTGGAATCATACATGAGAACTAAAGCCATTAATTTTAACTACCATCAGACGTCGGCGTTAAAAATAAGTTATTATATAATTATATGATTTGCAATCTCTATTTACAAAAATTTTGATAATATTCAATAAGAATGAATAAAATTTACTCACAAGTCGAAGAAAATAAGAAAAGAATGAGATGTAAAATATTAATATAAAAAATAAGATAATATACATGTTATTAATATTATATATAAGAAGATCAATTTAAAAATTGAAATCATATTCATGTCTAAACATAACTGTCATCTTACCTTTTCAAGTCGGGATAAACTAAAGTCTAGATCGTAAACATATTGTTAAAGTTCATCTTAAGTTAGTAGAAGGAAAATGTTGTAGTTTCGGTTATCAATATAATATATATTTAATAATTTTCTAACCTATAAAGAAGAAATAAATAATTTTTTTATAACGTACAAAAAATTAAAGTGTTATTTATATTTGTAACGGTAAGTATCTCCCTATTTATTAAGAAGAAGATGATCTTTAGTGATATGAGTAATTGAATAGATTTAGAAATTTAACAATTGAAAAGATAGAATAAAAAGATACAAAAAAATTGTGTCGTGTAGTGAATTTTGGTGATGCGGCAATATAATATAAGATTTAGGATTTCAATGTATAAAATAAATTAAACTCAATAAATAGGACATGACATTAAAATTTAGAATATTAATATGAATTAATATTTTATATAATATAATTTCTTTTATATAATTGAAGACTTTATTAAAAAAATGATAAAGTTCATAATAACTAATAACATAGATGTTCTTTACTATAATATATTAATTGTGGTTTGATGGATTTTTTATATGTCTTTACTTTGCATAAAATGGTTTGATAAATCTTTTTCTATACTATTACAAATTAAATATAGCGATGACATGACAAATTCATAGAAAATTAAAAACCTTAAGTGTTATTATAAATATACTTAATAAAAAAATATAAATTAATTAATTTAAAATCAAGTAATTATAAAGTTAGCAAATTATAAAAAAATTCTATTCAAATTTATTCATCTTACTTCGTATTTTGTCTTTATTTTTTATTTTAAATAGTATTTTTGTTTATTATTTTTGTTATCTTTTTAGACTATGTTTAATTAATATAGTAAAAAAATGTAATTATTAGACAATCCGCAAGTATGATATAATGTATCAATAGTTAAAATTAATATTTAATTTTTTAATTTTATATATTTATAAATTACGATAATAGCATATATTTTTCAACAATATTGTTGTAACTAAATGATATTTCTAAAAAAATGTGAATTGCTGAAAGAGGAAAAAATAATTATATATAAGTGGCAAAGAAATATATAACTAATGACTAAAAATAGAACAAAAAAGTATAAAATAAAATTATAAAAGATATTATATATTCTAATGTTTAACAAAGTAAAAAATTAAATTTATGATCATCAATCAAATTCTTCAAATACTTGTACAATATATTAGTAAGAATAGAAGGTAAAGAATAAGAGAAACATTATATATTTTAGTGTTTTAAAAAGTTATCATCTAATACATATGTTTAGCAACCAACCTATAAAAATAAACTATAGTCATCACTCAATATATCAATAATTAAAATTAATATTTAATTTTCTAATTTTATATTTTTATAAATCACAATAATATCATGTATTTTTCAACAATATTGTTGCAACTAAATGATATTTTTTTAAAAAAAAATGTGAATTGCTAAAAGAGAAAAAAAAGTAATATATAAGTGACAAAAAAATATATAACTAATAAATACAATTAGATTAAAATAGAACCAAAAAATATAAAATAAAATTGTAATAGATTTTATATATTCTAATGTTTAACAAATTAAAAAATTAAAACTATGACCATTAATCAAATTCCTCAAATATTTGTATAATATATTAGTAAGAATAAAAGATAAAGAATAAGAGAAACATCATATATTCTAGTGTTTTAAAAAATTTATCATCTAATACATATGTTTAGCAATTAACCTGTAAAAATAAACTATAGTCATCACTCATATACTCAATTCTTCAAATACTTATGTAAATTATTAGTAAAATAATACTAAAAATTAGGAGGGATTGGAATGACTAGAGTAAATGGTATGAGATTATGTGAAAAGAAGAGATTAAAAAACATAGTATTTAGTGAATGTTAATTTATATCGTAAATGAGAAGAAGAAATCAGCTGCACATCGATGTCCTAAGAAGAAATCAGCTGCATATTTTGCTAAGTGATTGATCTCATATATGGTAATATTACCGTGAAAATTCAAATGCAATTGTTTTTTTTTTTTTTCCGTGAAGTTTTTGTTAATATAATTTGATATGTGTGACTAAACTATAATTTAGCAGTTCTCAATTATCAATCTCAAATAAAATTAATTGCACGTGAGTTTCTTGTTAATATTATTCTACTTCCATTGATATAGTCATGAACATATCAGAGAAAGGCACATCACTGAAATTGATAACTAATGGTTTTGAAAAATAAACTCTAAAAAGAAACAAATTCAGACATATGATTATTAAATTTCTGTCTTTGTTGAAAATTTCATGGTTGACATATTGACTTGAGGAGTGAATGTTGAAGTTTAGCATTAATTATAGCTTATCTTCTTTTTGACAAATGGGACTCGAAAGGAAATCTTGAGGGGCAAGGTTTCAACATAATATTATTGGTATTTAATTTAAAATTAAATACACAAATATACTTTTTTTTAGTTTCATTTTAATACACTGACGGTGTAAAAAATTTTACACACTCATCCAATTAGATTTATGTATTTATTTGACTTTAGAAATAGTGGACTTGAAAATTAATTACTTTTGATGATGTGGTAATATCTGATTGGATGTATGTGTAAAACTCTTTTACATTGACGGTATATGAAAATTAAATTTTTTTTTTTAAAAAAAAGTCAATAGATTGTAAAGAAATTAGAAATTTAAAGACTTATAATATAATTATTGCAGTGTCTTCTAAGGTATAAAAAATTTGTAAAAAAAGGCATTAAGTTATAGTTAGTACACTAAATATGGAAAATTATATTTCTTTATTATTCTACTATGACATGTAATTAGTTAAAAAAAATATGTAAAATAACAGTATGTGTAAATATATAAACTTAAATATGTAGTAGCTAATTTATTTGGTGTTTATGGAGCATTTTTTACTTAAAAGAATTTAGCCAAACTTTTTTCTATAGAATTATTTTGTCCAATTTCAAAATATATTAGCAAATACTTTATTATATACAAATATTCTTACATATGTTTCATATATATCAAGTGTTTGATCTTCATTTTAATTTCTTTCCGATTATTGGTTTAGAAATGATTCCCAAATATATGAGCTTACTTGTACTCTGGCTTTTTTAGTATAGAAATACTCTTTTTTTTTTTAAAATATCACTCATTTATAAATATACACAAAATTCTCAATCTTGTATGATCATGTGTGGCAAAATATTTAATGGACTAATTAGAATTATATGCGATACGAATTTAGAGAGATGTTATTTAAGTATTAGAAAAGATAGTTAAATATTATATTGGCTCCTGAAATTTGGGGTTATGATCAAATTGGTCCCTAAAATTTAAATGTTAATAAATTAGTCCCTTATTTTTATGAATATGATTTACATTGGCCTTTTTAAGATTGTCCGTAAGAAAAATGCTGATTTGACAGTTAATTGTCCACGCTAAACTCTAATAAAATGACGTCGTGATATGTTCATATCAACAAAGTACCAAAATGACGTCATTTGAGAGTAAAAGAAGTTAAAATTTATCTTTCATTGCGTTATGTGAGAGCAAGGTTGTCAAACTCGCGAGTTTAAGTAAACTCGTAGAGCCGACCTAAACTCGACTCGCGAGTTAACTCGTAAACTCGTACGAGTTTACCCTGAGTTTACCCATTATATAAAAACAAAAATATATCATACATAATCTTAAATCTAGGTATTTAAAACTAAAAATTTTTCATTTTAAAGCACATAATAAGTTAACTATTGTATATATTTATGATTCAAATGAAAATTATCAATTATGCAATAAGTACAATAACATATAACACACGAGACACAAATTGAGTGCAAAGATGAGTGGGTGTGAGTATGTCAACAATTTTGTAATTCTAACTCTTAAGAGAAAGTCCTTTTTTGGCAATATGACGATATTTTTGGCAAAATTGGGTCAAATTCAAACTCACTGACTCGCTCGTAAACTCGCGAGTTTGAGCGAGTTTATGCGAGTTTACCCGAGTTTACACGAGTTCAGCCGAGTTTATCGAGGTGCGAGTCTAATGTCGAGTTAACTCGATTCCACTTTCTAAACTCGTAAACTCGTAAGAGTTAACACTAGAGTTTGACAACCATGTGTGAGAGAGATTTTAACTTCTTTTGACCTTAAACGATGTCATTTTGGCACTATAATGGCGCCAATAGATCACGACATCGTGTTATTAGAGTTCAGCATGAACAATTAGTGGTTACATTGGTGTTTTTTTGATAGATAATCTTAAAAGGGCAATATGAGTCACAATTGTAAAAGTGAGGGACCAATTTGATAACATTTGAATTTCAAGGGCCAATTTGATCGTAGTCCCAAATTTTAGGGGCCAGATATTTAACCCTAAAAAAGAAATAAAAATTTTCTAAAATAAATTATTAAAATGTTTTAATTCCAAAAAAATTTAAAAACTCTTTAATATGATGGTTTTTCTTTTTGCATTTGCATTAAGTTCACTTAATTTTTTTGGCAAACTTGGGGATTTTTTTTAGCACGGTTAGACAAACACAGGGTCAGCTGCTCTTTTATTTTATTTTATTTTAAATTCTAGACTCTAAACCCAAGTATTATTACTAAGTTTGCCAAATAGTTAAATGAACTTAGATGCAAATTCAAAAAAAAAAAAACCATATTCACCAATAGTACTAGAAAAAATAGAATTTTCATCAAATTTATCAAATAATTGGGCGGGTGGAAATACCAAAAAAAGTTGGCTTTAAGTAATTAAACGGTTTTTAATTTCTTTCAGGAATCAAAACTTTTTTATAATTTATTTTAGAAAATTTTCCAAAAAATATAAGCTGTTTTGATAATATAAGTTTTGATAGAAAGGCAAAGCTAATATATTTCTACACATGATTTGTCTACTGTAATAGACTGCAACGACCTAAATAAATAAAAATTGAAACTGTAAACAGTAAACATATAAAATTTAAACACAACGAATAGTACGAATACGCATATGAGAAAATGATTTTTTTTCAAAAGAAAATTATTTAAAAGAAAAATTATATTTGTACACCAAAATCAGCCACTATATATTTATGTATTTTTATACGTACACATAATCAATATACATCATCTACCTAACAATCTTTCACAGGCCCAAAAAAAACCACCTAGCACCCTACTCAAAAATATATCACAGCTTTGCACTCATTTATTTCGGCACGTCTTTATGGCATGTGCGTGCTTCTTAGTTTATTTTCTACTCTTTTTTTTTCCTGCTACTATCATTTCACTTAATTCAATTTATTTCAATTATTTTCTTAATTTGTTTTATAAAAAATGAAGCATGGCAAGAGGATGAACGAAATAGTAAACTCCCACGTCATGAATCCAATTATTTACTTTATGATCCTAAATGTATTTAATAAATTTTTAATAATAACTAGCATTTTGTTACATTATACTTAGTGTGTTGGAATTAGTTTAGCCTTCGAAGCATAATTAATAATAAAATAATAAATTTATTATTCTTTAATTAGTCTTTGTATACTCAATTATAATTATTGAATTTGATTATGTTAAATGTGTTTGGTTATAATTAAATTTATATAATATGATTTAAAGTGTGTTTAATTATGATATAATTATAGCATAAGTCTGAATTTTAATTGTAATTTTTGAGTTTGATTATTATATTGATTGTGTTTGATTATAATATGATTTTATAATATGATTTGGAACATGTTTGATTATAATATAATTCTAACATAAATCAACTTTAATTTGGATTCTTGAGTTTGATTATTACTATTATTGTGTTTGATTATAATCCGATTTTATAATATAATTTAAAACGTGTTTGATTATAATATAATTATAGGCATAATATGAATGTTGATTGAATTTTTTATTTGAATTCTTAAGTTTGATTATTAGGATTGAGTTTGATTATTAGGATTGCTGTATTTAATCATCACAAGATTTTATAATATAATTTAAAATAAATTTAATTATAATATAATTATAGCATCAATTTGAATTTTGATTATATTTTTTAATTTAGATTTTTGAGTTTGATTATGACTATTATTTTGTTTGATTATAATCGAATATTGTAATATAATTTAAAACATGTTTAATTATACTTTAATTATAACATGAGTTTAAATTTTATTTGAATTTTTTAATTTGATTAATAATTTGAAAACATTGGATTATAATCAAATTTTATTATTAAAGTATAAAAAATTTTGATTATTTACCTCTTTATTAAAAATAATATAAAGAAAACCATCTAAATTCTTTTTTATAAAAATGTTTTAATTAAGTTTATTTTTCTCATCAATGACAAAAGCTTTAAATATTAAGTCTAAATACTAAATTGACAATAAAACTCCAATTTTAATAATATATTGCATTAGAACAGTAAATTTGGTGATAAGTTAAAGAGAATTTCTTTAACGAGATTGTGAATTTATTATTCCGCATGATGAGATACAAGACACAAAAATAAAGAAGAGAAAAAAAATCAGGTATGAGAGTAAAGGTCATGAGATAGCTAGTTCAACGTGTGTGCAGGTGAGAGTGATATGTATTTTTCAATTTTTAGATATTATAAAATATATATGTATTTTTATACGGTGGTTGATTTTAGTGGCTGATTTTAGGTGTACAACTAGTATAACTCTATTTAAAATAATATGAACATGGTGTGGGTCTTAGGCTCTGTGTGTTTTGGACTTTTTGCATTTATTTATTTAGTTGTTGGATAATAAGCTTTAGTGGGACTGTAATAGATAGCGTATGTTTTGATTTGAAAGACTCGACCATTACCACACATATTCACAGATAAAGTCAAAGTCAAGTCAACAGTCTACGTTGTCAGCTTCAGTGGGCGATACAGCATCAAGCTTGTAGCTATCAGCCAGCCACCCTATTCATTAGGCGGAATGATACATGAGAATTAAATCTGTTAATTTTAATTCTAATAAATCGTGCAGAATTAAAAAAAAATAGCTACAAATATGTTGATATTTAATTTACATCCTTAATGTTTAGGACTTGGACTTTAGGTATCTTTAATAAAAAATTTTAGAGTTAGCATCGATAAATACTAAAGATATGCATGTTGCAAACTCACAAGAAGTACAAGTATCCACTGATCGAAAACTGAATGATCTTCCTAAGCAAGTGATTCCCATTTTATAAGAAGAATTAAATTTGAAAGAGATGATTAAAGATTACGAATCATTATCCATATGTGGTACTATGGTAACAAAAAAAAAATGATTAAATATAATTAGGAGTGAATAACCAACTTGGCCCCCTAATAATTACTCTCGAGGAATTATGAGATCCTTAATAAAAAAATACATTCTTTTCAGCTCCTATTTTTTATTTGTGAGACTTTTCGGCCCCTAATTTTTTATCTCGTGAGACATTTTGACCTTCCATGATGTAACAAAATAAGAGCCTAAAAGTCTCATAAATAAAAGATCAATGGTCAAGAATGATGTGCTTTTTTTTCAGAGATTTCGTTGTCTTTCGATATAATTGTTAGGGGCTATTTTGATATTTTTCTCTATAATTAATTACATGTTAGTTTATTAATATGTTCCTATAACAGGTTGATGCACCGATTAACCATTCACGTTCTGGTTTCTTGCATTGTATTGCATGATTCCATCACCATGAAAAATATGCAATCTAGCAACCTTTTTTTCTTGCCATCAAACATGTTAATGACTTATTGGTTATGCCTTGTCTTGTTTCTTCCCTCCACTTCAAACTTACTCTTCTGGTTTCAACCAATGAGAATAACCGCTTCTGCCTTGGGAAACAAGACTGACCAATCTGCACTGCTGAATCTCAAAGAAGCAGTATCCAACGACCCTTTTGGAATCTTAACCTCTTGGAACAGTTCCACCCACTTTTGCAGCTGGCACGGAGTCAAATGTGGCCATCGCCATCAAAGAGTTACAGAGCTTAACCTCCAAGGATTTCACATTGAAGGCTTCATATCACACTATGCTGGGAACCTCTCCTTCCTGAGAAACCTCTACCTTGATAACAATCTTTTCCATGGCAATCTTCCGCCGGAGTTACGCCGCTTGTTTCGCCTCCGGACACTCTCTCTGTCCAATAACTCATTAGAGGGTGAACTTCCTTTCAACTTGACAAGCTGCTCTAACTTAAGGATCTTGCGGTTAACAGGGAATCATTTTGTTGGTGAAATACCCAAGAATATTGAATCTCTTTCCAAGCTTCAGGTCTTGCATATTGGGAGCAACAATCTCACCGGAAGAATCCCGGCTTCAATAGGGAATCTATCTTCCCTTAGTTTTATTTTCATGAGTTTCAATCACTTGGAGGGACACATACCAGAAGAAATAGGGAGCCTGAAACATTTGACAGCTTTCTTATTGGTGGGTAATAAGCTTTCTGGTAAGCTTCCTTCTTCATTCTTCAATCTGTCATCTCTGGTCACAATTGCATTGGCAGAAAATCAATTCAGTGGTCCTCTCCCTGCTAACATGTTCTTGGATTTCCCTAATCTTGAGAACATTGCACTGGGTTTGAATCAATTCTCAGGTTCAATCCCACCATCCCTCTCTAATGCATCAAGACTTGAGATAATAGATTTTGGTGAAAACTACTTGGAAGGACAAGTCCCAAGTTTAGAGAACATTATAAATCTTTGGTTTTTGAGTATAGAATTGAACAACCTTGGCAGCAATTCATCAGCTGATTTACAGTTTATAGAGCCTTTGGTAAATTGTAGTAACCTGAAAGAGTTGGGTTTAGCTGACAATAATTTTGGAGGGATTCTCCCTGATTTTGTGAGCAATTTTTCCACCAAAATTGATAAGCTAACTTTTGGTGACAATCAAATACATGGAAAAATTCCTTCAGGATTGGGAAATCTCATCAACTTGGGTACCTTGGGTTTAGAGGGAAACCACCTAACTGGGGTAATTCCCACTTCTTTTGGTAGGCTTCAAAATTTAGAACAACTGACATTGGGGTCAAACAAATTATCTGGAGATATGCCAGAGTCCATAGGGAATCTTAGTAAGTTGTTAATTTTGGATTTATCATATAATATGTTCAAAGGAAATATCCCTTCCACAATTGGAAATTGCAAAAACTTGATATTTCTACATCTTTCTATGAACAACCTCAGTGGAGCAATACCATTGCAGTTGTTTCAGATTTCCACTCTAGCAATTTTGTTGGACTTATCATTTAACTCATTGAGTGGTGTTCTTCCGGGTGAAGTCGGGATCCTCAAGAATATTGAAGCCTTTAATGTTTCTGAGAATTATCTTTCTGGCAGCATTCCTTCAACAATTGGAGAATGTCTAAGCTTGGAGTCACTTTATTTGCAAGGGAATTCCTTTAATGGAACCATACCATCTTCTTTGGGTTCATTGAAAGGTCTTCAAGAATTAGACCTGTCAAGAAACAAATTGTCAGGAACAATTCCAGAAGAACTGCAGAGTATTCCTAC
This sequence comes from Stylosanthes scabra, assembly GCA_036250425.1. NCBI lineage: Eukaryota > Viridiplantae > Streptophyta > Magnoliopsida > Fabales > Fabaceae > Stylosanthes > Stylosanthes scabra. The sequence continues at coordinate 69,029 of JASCZI010090677.1, forward strand.
ATTACAGTACTTCAATGCTTCTTTTAACATGTTGCAAGGCAATGTGCCAACCAAAGGTATCTTCAAGAATGCAAGTTCTGTTTCTCTCACCAACAATGGCAGGCTTTGTGGTGGAATACCAGAGCTAAAACTTCCCCCATGCCCCTTGAAAGAATCTACAAAGAGAACACCCCGTCATATCAAAATGAAGGCATTGATTGCAGCCTTAGTTGCCTTCTTTCTATGCTCATGTATCCTTGCAATGTATTATTTGATGAAGAAAAGGCCGAGGAAAGCATCTCATGATAATTCAACCATTGCGCAACTTCCTATGGTATCATACCAGAGCCTACACCATGCAACTAACGGATTCTCATCAGAGAATTTGATTGGAGTTGGAAGTATGGGTTCTGTGTACAGAGGAAATCTTGAGTCCCAAGAAAAGGTTGTTGCTGTAAAGGTTCTAAACCTTCAAAAGGCAGGAGCTCACAAAAGTTTCATTGCCGAATGTAATGCATTCCGAAACATTCGGCACAGGAACCTTGTGAAAATTTACACTTGTTGCTCTAGCACAGATTACAATAGAAATGATTTCAAGGCTTTGGTATTTGAGTATGTAGAAAATGGAAGCTTAGAAGATTGGCTACATCCAACAAGAGGAACAGAAGATCATCATCATCCAAGAATATTGAACCTAAAGGAAAGATTAGAAATTGTTACTGGTGTTGCTTCTGCATTGTACTATCTTCACTATGAATGTGAGCAACCTGTTATTCATTGTGATTTGAAGCCAAGCAATGTCCTTCTTGGTGACAACATGGTTGCTCAAGTGAGTGATTTCGGATTAGCAAGACTTATCTCAGCAGTTGATGGCAACTCTCAGAATCAAACCAGCACTAGTGGAATCAAAGGAACTATAGGTTATGCTCCTCCAGGTAATTTATTTAAGGAAAAAGTACAATCAATCTCCTAGTACATTCATGTGTTTAAAATATTCATTTATTTTCATCCTTTGTATGTTTTTCTTTTTTATGCTAAAATTCATTGCAGAATATGGAACAAGTTCTCAAGTGTCAATAGAAGGTGACACATATAGCTTTGGCATTCTTGTTTTGGAGATGCTAACTGGGAAAAGGCCAACAGATGAAATGTTTAAAGATGGGCATAGCCTCCACAACTATGTCCATGATGCACTTCCAAATAATATCTTGGAAATTGTTGATGCAACTCTGCTCTCAATGATGGATCAAGAAATTCCAACAGTAACAATTGCAGAAGAAGAGAATCATGTTGAGAATGCAGGACTGTTGCAGAGTAATGTTGAGAAGTGCTTGTTCTCATTATTCAAGATTGGTCTTGCTTGTTCAGTGGACCCACCAAAGGAAAGGATGAATATGATGCAAGTCAAAAGAGAACTCAACATTATCAAAAATGCTTTCCATTCTTGAGTGTTCAAAGTGCATTGAATCATTGATCACTTATGTATCACAATGCTGTAACAGTTCATGCCATCTGCTTAAACTATTATAAACCAGTTGGCATTTCAGAAATATTTTTGAAGTTGAAGCCTGAATAAAGGAAATTCCTTTGAGTATTTCATGTCTTGAATAATTCTTGATTTCTTCAACAAGTCATGCCACTTTTTTATGAGAGCAATTACTATACAAATTTTACCAAAATTTCTCCAAACGCTACAAGCCAAACTTGCATTATGTTTGGCAATGCAACTCCAATAGCACTTTCAACTCAGAATGATTAACTTGGTTTGGATTTTGCACTCTATTTATCATCAAATGTTTAATGTTTCTTGTGATGCTGCATTTAAATTGTTTCACATTTAATTTTGAAAAACAAAGTTAGTTCCCCAATAATAGAGTAAATAATATCAAATTATTTACACTCTAAAATTAAACCAAAAAATCAACCTCCAAGTATTTGTGTATAATGAATTAATCTTGGTGTACATCTCTTTTTGGTATATACCTCCAACCAAGTCCTAAACGAACAGATTTTTACTACTAGAACGAACAGATTTTTTAAAGCAAACGAACCAAAAACCTGTTCGTGTCAACTATAAAATTTGTTCATTATATATATAGATTTCTGTTCATGCACGAACAGAATTTTACTATTAGAACGAACAGATTTTTAAAAGCAAACGAACAGGTTTTAAAATCTGTTCATGTTAACTATGAAATAGTTAGTAACAATTTGAAATAATATATGTTAGTAACAATTTGAAATAATATATGATCACCATCATCCTTAACGTTCCAAGAAAAACAATGGCTTAGTACGTACTAGAACGGTTAAAAGATCAATGGAGGTATGCATGTTTCTATTCTTTGTGGTGATTAAGAACAAATGAGAAAGGAGTAGCTTTGAGGTGATGATATGGCTTCCGTCACAAAAAAGGAAGAAAATGGTGTTTTGATGAGGATTTTTATAAAAAAAAAAAATTGATAACGAAAAAGTAATTTTATATTATATATTTAAAGAGTAATACTATGTGAACAAGTGGTTTTGATCAATCAAGTGCAACTAAGTGATTTATTTGTATGCTAAAAAGAAGATTATTTGGGTGTAAAATAGTATAAAAAAGTGAACATAAATAAAGTTCTATTTTACATCCAAATAATATTTTATTTAGCATATAAATAAATTACTTGGTTACACTTGATTGGCCAAAACCACTTATTCACGTAAAATTATTGATATTTAAAATTATTTATTACCAAAGACTATCAAAATCTAATTAATATTCTTTTCGATGCATTGAAGACAATTCCATGAATATAAACGATGGATTCTTACTTCTTAGCGGTGGCGTGATTGCACTGCTGTAGCTGGACGACCAGAACAATCTAAATCTATCCCACACTTATCTTTATCTCTACCTTTAGCTTTGCAAAAACTGTTACATGCTTCATCTTTTGGGGAAAAAAAAATAGGAAAAGAAAACAAAGAAACGTCACAACACAAACTGTAAGTTAAAATGAACAAAGAGTTGATAAATAGAAATCTTTCACATATGTTTAAAGCATATTTCATATGTATACAGTCCATTGTTTTTAAAAAAAAATTAACAGTCCATTATTTCTAATTTTTAATTTATAAAATAAACTAAATGGCTATTAATATTTGTATGAAAAAGACATATCTAAAAGTATGTGTCAGGGTAAAAAAAAGAAAATATATATAAATCAACAAAAAAGAAAAAAGTATGCGTCATGAAATCACTTAAATTCGTTTTCTTTTAATATATGATCATAAAATTAATTCTTCTAAAATTTTAAAATTCAAAAATAATTATAAGAATAATTATATGTCTGCTGTATATAATAAGAAAAACATGAATATATGGCAAAAAATTTAATATGCATATACGTCTGCTAAGATTGGAAGGCTGTCTTGCTTACTGTTGCTAATCTCACCAACGGCAGATGGGAAGAGGAACATAAAAATATAAGAGAAAAGCAAGAATGCAACAAAGATAGCCCTCATCATCATTATCTTATTGTTAAATAGACAGATAGTATTTAATGAGTAGTAATAACTAATAATCCATTCTATGTATTTATAGCCTTCAAAGTCCCAAAAACAACTATTCACATCGCATAATTGCTTTATTTTATTTTCATCATTTTCTCAGTGACATATCAAATAAGTAGTGGAATTAATAGAATACAATTTTGATATTCTTATTCTATATATATATATATATATATATATATATATATTCTTCTACGCATGCATCTGTACTTAATATTAAAGACACAATAATAGGATTTCCAACTGAGCAAAATCAAATGCTTAAATTTTTTTTGTGATCGAAATAATTTTTATTTCTAAAACTAAAATAAGAAGCTAAGAAATTCATTATTAGGAAAAATAATTACATAATCAACCCCAAAAATGTTTTATTTACATATAAAACTAAAATAAATAAGAAACTATAATTAGTACAAAAGATTACTTAACTACTAACCCACCAAAAATATATAATAACATAAGAAAAGCCAAACCGGCGTGCACGACGCAAGAAGCAGTATCACAAATTAAACTCAAGAATTGAGAGAAAATGTAAACACATTTGGGGTAAAGGTTTCCAACTTGGGAGTTCAATTAAATATCCATGTTTGCTTTTTCAACTACTGACCCTACATGAATTGCGGAGCATTTTACAATTAACAACTTTGAATGTCTAGCAATATATACTTAGTTTCTTTTGTTTTCACATGAAAATGAGAAATGAAATTCCATTTATTCATATATAGCACTACCAGGAAATCAAGAAACTGAAAGTAAACATATCAACAACTTAAATTTAAGCCCCTTAGGTAAGGGTTCAGAGAATGTAAAAGATATTGATTCTGAATGTGTTTATTATTGTACTAATTAATTTATTTATAATTTTTGTAAGGGCAACACTACATAATACATATACATGAATTTATTTTAATAAAATAACTTTTGTTTTCTTTATTCGCTGTTAGTCAAAATTTCTATGGCAGCAAAAGTTTTTTTTTTTTTCCTCAAAATTTCCGTACTAGCAAAACTTCATTATTTTTGTACTCAAATTTTGTTTTTTCTGGACTTCATTATTTTTGTGTTTGGTATGTAGGTTTTTTAATTAGGTGAAAATACATGAATAAATGCATAAATGCATGGACATCTATATTTATCTTTTTGTAATAAGACGCTAAATTATAAAAGAATTTTTATGGATGTTTAACCATATTGTTTTGGGATAAGTATTTTTTTACCATAAAGGTTTGTGAGCAAAATCAAATAGAGAAGTATATGTAACCGATATTTTTCTAACTAATAAATTAATCAACAAAAAATAAAATATTCGTAATCACTAATTATAGAACATCCACAATAAAAAAAATAAAATATCTAAAACTTAAAAAAATCAACAATCAATTAATTTTATATTTTTGATAAATAGAACGGCCAAAATCTAAAAAAAAAACATTAAATTTAAGTTATAATTTATATTAATTAAATTTTTATTAGTTATCCATTATTAGCATTATTGATAAATAAACTATAATAAAACATATATAGTGGGTGTGTGACATACTGATATGTATTACACAAAGCACAAAGCCAAACCTTATACACGCGTTGCACATTTTGCACAAACCTGCACCTATTATTATATAAAAGAAAAGGAAGAATTGGCTACCGAGATATTATAACTCTTAATTAGCTTGTACAGTATTAATTTTTATTTTTATTTTTTTGGGAACATCATAAACTAGTATTAGAAACTCTTTTCTATCTTAGTGAATACATATGACTATTATTGTAGAACTTGAAATAAGAATAAATTAACATTACAATTTATATAAATAAAGCACCTGGTAATGCTAATGCTACTCGCATGTTTTGTTTTTGTTCTTAATTTGCAAGCACTTCTATTTCTGACGATGCTACTCTCTCCTTAAAAAGAAAAAGAAAAAAAAATTCCCTTCTATTTGCAAGTTACTCCTTGCATATCTAGTTACCAAGACAAACCATATTCTACACTAAAAGTAAGTTTGGTAAAACTTTTACTTTTCAAAAGTAGCTTATGAAAATTGTCTTTTAAAAGATAGTTTTTTAAAAGTCGTAGCACGTGTGTTTAATAAAATTAAATAAAATTAGTCTTTTAATAAGCACAAGCAACAATAATTGTATTTGGTAAAATGACTTAAAAATTTAAAATGACCATAATAGATATAAATGTAATAATAAATGCGAATATTTATTATTAAATAGGGTTATATTAGATTTTTTAATTTTGATAAGCACAAGACATCTTTGAAAAGCTCCTCCTTAGGTGCTTTCAAAAGCACCCCTATCTTTTAAAAGCTACAAGCATAAGCACGTCATCTTTTTGATTTACCAAACACAAAATAAGGTGCTTATGCTTTTAAAAAGCACAACCACCCTTCCAAAAAGCTTTACCAAATTTACCCTAAGCTATACAAAATGACGTCACTTTAGTTAGGAGCCGGCCTTGTTTAACCTTAATGAACTATAAAACATGCCCGACCATAGAGATTTGTGTGACTAACAACTTCGGGAGTAGTAATTTGTCGAAAATTAAAAGAGATGTGAAACCAAGTGACTTAAGAATTTGGTCATAATCAATGAAAAAAAAATTTGCATATCAAAAAATCTAAAAATTATATATTTAGAATCCAAATTATAATGTAAAATATGTAAGCTTTTATTTAAAAGAAAAAATGTGTACGCCTGGTTGAGTGACATATGTGACAAAAGTTCGAAATTTATATCCCATTAAAATGATTTAACCTTAAACTAAGTAGAATATTTTCTGTTAAACTTTTTTTTTTTTGAAATTGCAGCTACTTAATTACATTTTTTTTAGTATAAGAATTCAATTCCAAACTTTTATATTATAAAAATTAAATTATAATTTTACTGAAATTATAGAACTAACTCTGTAATTTAACCTTTATAATTTGAGAGAAAAATTACATATAAAAGTCTTCTTATCATATAACTTTATATAAGTATTTTGATTCTATGATAAGGTTTATTTTTAATGTGTTATACTTATACGTAATTAATGTTATAAATTATATTAACGGTAATATTTCTCATTTTCATATTGTGTTATGCTATTTACAGATCAAAATCAATTATTATTGTATAAAATATATTAAAATATAAAATAAAAACTAAAAATAACTAAAGTATACATGTATTCATACGTTTATACATAGAGACTGATCTTGATGTACAAATAAAATGGTTAATTTATATTATACTTATAAAGTCGTTGAACGATGAAACACGTCTTTATCGGTGCTAATCCCTAAACTTTTCCTTAGACACAAAAAATCCCTAAACTTTTTGTTAAAAAAATTTCTAAAAAGTAAAGATATAACTTATATAGAATAATTTTCATACTTGGAATTAAAATTAACAGCTTTAGATCTCATTTTTTTTTAATAGAAACGGGGTAAAAGTCCGCTTTAGATCTCATATCTCATTCCGAAGAATGGAGTGGTTGGCTGCCCCCAATAAACCCGGCAATGGAAAATCGTTGAATGTTGACTTAACCTGTGACTGTGAGTGACACCCACTGAAGCCGGTTGATCATGGAAAACGTTTTGGTCTTAATTTGAGGAAATAATGTGTGGTGATGATGATCAAGTCTTTTAATCAAAACACCCGCCATGTTGATCAATTTATCATTATCACACTTTTTCAAATCACATTGTCATCTGCGTATTCCTTGTGTTTGAATTTTAGAAACTAAAAAAGCGACTGTATTTGCTGCGATTGGTTCGCAGTTATTGTGGCCGAAAACCTTTTTTGTTTTTTAAAATAAAAAATAAGATTTCATTCAAAATAGTCATACACCATTACACTACTTACATATAAATAACAAAAAAATATCAATCTAAAGAAACATATACGGAAAATTTAGGCTTAACGCGCCGTGAAGATTATTAGTCACTGAAATGAATCTAAGTAGGAAAAAGAAAAAAAAGGAAAGGGAAAGGAGGATGGTTGAAAAGAAAAAAAGGAGAAGCAAAATTAACATCAAGAAGTGTTAGATACGATCATTAAACACACCATTTTTTATTTTATATTTTTTAACATAAAATATTTAATAAATATTAGAGATATGAATTTTATTTTGCGCCCGAGATATGAACATGCCTTCTTTTATTTTAATATTTTAGAAAAAAACATTTAACATACGCTAAAACCTAATTAAAATTTTAGTTAAATTATATCGAGTAACAAAACAATTAAAGCTTTAAATTATCATGTACCCCTTTTATTTAATATCTTGAATAAGTTAAGTATACTTAGAGAATTGATTCTCTTAAATTTTTTTATCAGTTATTTTATAATGTATGATTTTTTTGGTAATGGAAAAGAAAACAAGCAAGAAATAGCATACTAAAAAGCTAGATCTTGCTGAATTACAAGGAGAAGATCACTAGAAGGAGAATACCATTTCCTGAAGGCTAGCCAAGAAGAAACTGCATGTTTTGCCATCAAATACGCAACATTATTTGCAGATTGTTCGATAAGCTTGATTTGCAAGGACCACAGCCAGAGCTTCACATCTCTAATCAGAAACACTAAATTTCTATGATCCATGACTAAGGACAAATCAAGATTAACCACATTGAAAGCATCCAAACTATCCTTTTCAGAGACAACCTAATGAAAACTTGAATTCCAAGTAAGAGTACTTAATCCTTTTCAAATGGCTCATAGAGCTCACAACGCAAAATATTGCTCCTCCAGAGACTCCCAGAACAACCACCAATCCAATTGCTACAGACATGCCTCAGAATGCAACCAAAACCGGCCAGATGACCATGCGCATTAAACTATCATAACAATTAACTTTAATAAAGTGTAAGGAAGGAGGTGACCAAACTAGCCGTAAATGAGGATCAAAGATGGGTTGTTGTACGGAAGAGAATAAAGAAATGTCACGGGAGCTTGATCTGCACAAAGCAAGAACTTTCTCCACCTTCCATGGGTCTAATGGAAAAACACATCATTATTCCGATCCCGCCGGATCCACCAAAGGGTCGCAGCAAAAATAGAACCATTAGAAGCATAATAGGCACGAGTCCAATTCAGAAAATCATGATAACCCTGAACCTGATATGTCCCCAAGCCAATATCCTGCCAAACACGGAAAGCCTTGGGACAAGAGAAGAGACAATGGAAAGTATCTTCAACACCTTGATGGCAGCGGGGGCAAACATCAAAACGAGCTAAATCACGCCTAAACCGGAACAAGGTTGTAGGAACAACATCATGAAAACATACCCAAATTAACATCTTGATCTTTTCCGAAATCTTTAGTCTTCAAATCCATAGCCAAGAGACATCCGTTTGCCAATGACAATTGTGCTTTACCAGCCATTCATAACCATCTCTAACCGAATAAACCTTAGAAGAAGTAGAACTCCAAAACCAGTCAGTGGCATGACTAGCTTGGATGTCCAAATCAATTGACCGAATAAGGGTCTTAAAATTCTTAGGAATAGAGGTGTGTAAAGCATCAAGTTGCCATTGACCATCTTTCTAAACATCAACAAGACACAAGTCAATATCAGAAACATGGATAAAATGGAGCTCCTTGGCCAATTACCCCGTGGGGAGGCATTGCAAGAACCAAAAAGATTTAGAAACATCATTAGTATTCCAAATAAAACCCTCCTGAAGTTTTGAGATTGCCTTTAAGACATTGCACCAAACACCTGAAGCCCGAAAAGAGGAAACAAGGAGCCTCGCACTTTGCAGATGCTTGCTCAACATCACATACACCTACATCTTGTCTTGATGATGATTAAGCTGCCAAATTAATTTGCCAAGGAGAGCATAATTCATGCATTCAGCATCCCTAACACCAAACACACCAAAGCGTTTGGGAGTAACAACGCTATGCCAATGAACAACACTCAGAGCACATCGCCAACTCGCCCTTTCCAAAGGAATTAATGCAACATAGGACCAATCTTCGAACAATAAATCGAAGATGGAAAAGCCATCACCTGCATTTGATAGATAGGCATAGAACAAGCGACGAACTTAATAGGGAAAAGTCTACCAGCTTTATTCAGAAGTCTACTTTCCAATCAGATAATCAAGCTTTAATACAAGTCAAAATATCATGACAAGCCGCTTTAGAAGGTCGAGTCTGATCCAGATTAACCCTCAAATATTTACCTAAATTTTGAGGAAACCTAATATGAAACACACTAGGGAACATCTCCCTCATCCTATTAGAAACATTATTAGATCGTAAAGCCTTTGATTTTTCCAAGTTTACCTTCATTCCAGAAGCAGCAAAAATGATCAAGAGAGAATATGACATGTTGAACTTGACTCTTTTTAGCCTTGCAAAAAAGAAGCAAGTCATCCGCAAACATCAAATGAGTGAGAGATGCTAGGCCCCCCTTTAAACATTGCAACTGGGTCCCAAGCACCATCATTGACCTGTTTATTGATAAAACAAGCAAACATTTCCATGCAAAGGACAAATAAGTATTGAGACATCGGATCACTTTATCAGAGACCATGGCAAGGGTGAATAGCCTCCAACTTGAAACCATTCCACAACATAGATAAAGAAGATGCTTTAGTACAATTCATGATCAGTCGGATTCACATGACAGGAAAACCAAATTAACATAAAGCATATTCCAAAAATCTCCAGTCCACCCTATCATATGCTTTTTCTAAATCAATCTTAAAAGCTAAGCAACATTTCTTTGATTTCGGCTAAACAACCTTTCTTTAATTTCGTTCTCTTCATAAAGTGCAAGACCTCTTGGGCAAAAATAATATTATCAAGAGTTCCCCTTCCAGGAATGAAGCCACCCTGGTTGGGACTAATAATACTATTCAAGAAGGGCCTTAACCGATTAACAAAGACCTGAGTGACAATCTTATACACTACATTGCAGAGACTAATAGGGAAAAAATCTTTCATTCTTTTAGGAGCATCACATTTTGGAATTAAAACAATAAGAGTCTCAAGAAGAGAGGAGGAAAGAGACTCACCAAGAAATGCACCGTTAACATTTTTCCAAACTTCTTGCTCAACAATATTCCAAAACTCTTTGAAAAAACAAGCCTGGAAACCATCCGGATCAGAGCCTTAAAAGAGGCCATACTATCCATTGCATCCTTAACTTCCAGCAAAGTGACAGGCTTAGTAAGCTCTCTACAAGTATCAAAGCTTAAAGTCGGAATCGAAAGAGTGCCCAAGTTATCCACAACAGCAGGCTCAGAAGAATAGAAAAGATTCCTAAAAAGGAAGGATGTCTCTTGCTGGAGAGACTTTGAATCAGTAGAGCAGGTTCCGTCACGCAGAAATAAGCCATGGATTTTATTGGTATTGCGCTTAATAACTGCCTGGGAAGGAAAAATATAGTGTTCCTATCACCAAACCGAACCCACTGCTCTTTTGACTTCTAATACCAAAGAAGCTCCTTTGTAATTATAGTCTTTTTTTTCAGAAGCTCCTCTCTTGTAGGTAGCTCAGGAGAAGGATCATTAATCAAAAAACACTGAAGAGAGACAATCTGAAGCTCTAATTCCCTTTTCCGGATAAAGATGTTTCCAAATACCTTCTTGCTAAAATCTAAGATTCAACCTGGACATCTTGAAGTCTGTGTTGAACCCCTAAATTCACTTTGTTCCAAGCCTTGTGAACAACACTTTTATACTCTGGGTGATTTGCCCACCCACCTGAAAACAAAACGATATATTCCCTTTCTTCTCAGGAAAGCCCAAACAGCGGATAAGCAAGGGGCAGTGATCAGAATAAGCTTCCGGAAACATAATGCGCCAATCAACAATACAGAGAGCTCGGTCAAGTTTCTTAGCAATGAAACGATTACCCCAACAATTCTTGAACCAAGTGTAAGCCCTGCCCTTTGAAGAAACATCCAAAAGACCACAACAATCAAGAATATCAAGAAACAGATTACTTCTGTGTTGACTAAAAATACCACCCTGAACCTCATGAGCCCCAACATTTTTATGGAAGTCCCCAAAGAAAACCGAGGAAGAGAGATATGCTGAGAGATGGATTGAAAATGATCCCAAAGAGTTGCATCACTAGGAAACTGAGGACTGCCATAAACTACGCTGAGAACCAAACGCTTTCTGCTGATTCAATTTCAAAAGTCAAACATTGCTCCATCGAGAACAGAGTACTCGCTCGAAGATGTTGGAAATTAGATAGGCACCAAATCTCACCCTTGTGACCCTGAGCTTCAATTATACCAATAGCCTGATAACCCAAAGCACGCCAAGAGCCCTTCATTGTATCCAAAGATACATGAGTCTCAAGAATAACAAGAATAGAAGGACGATACTTACGAATCAAATCCTTCACATGAACACGAGTCATCCTATTAGAGGCTCCTCTGATGTTCCAACTCAAGATGTAAAGGCACTATCCATGAAAAACGCATCAAAAGGTGGAACATAACGCAAGCCCCTTCACGGAGCTATCGTTGTGGGCGCGATGCCATCCGCCGTTGAGGAGATGACACCCGTCGAGGAGGTAGTAGCCGACGAGTAGAGGGCAACCAAGACGGTATAAGTGCGTAGCTGTTGGTTGGGACAAGGACCAGAGCCGTAATCCCCCAACGATGCTTGCAGGGACAACGGACAAGGTCTCTTGTGGCTGTTCGTCAAGAGTGGCGTCTGTAAACACAGGGTAAAAGGGTTAACCTCTGAACCCGACTTGCTGCACATCGGATCCCTTACCAGGTGGATTGAGCTCCTTCTTGTTTCACCCTCTATTTTTGACAAGAGTCCACTCCTCTTATTTTTGTGGAATTGTTGATGTAGGTGGTTGTTTTTCATTCACCGACGCCCCATCAACGTGTGGCAACTCATCCACTGGAGACAACTTCTGATTACAATTCTTGGTTTCATGACCAAAATAATTTCACTTCTCACAAATCAGATGCAAATATTCATACTTATCATCGTAAACATGCCCATCCACTCTAACTTTCCTCTTCATTGGTTCACCCAAAGACTTTGTAGCCAAGTTAAGCAATCCTCATCATGACATTACCATGAGAGTACCAAATACTAAATTCGGAAATGTGAATCCATACCAACGTCGAGCCAAAAGAGACTTTTCGGGTCTTGAAAGTGGGGTACCAAGGCTTAATAGCTAGATAGTGTCCTACAATTGTTCATGGCCCTTCGGTAAGTACCTTTTCTCTGTTCGCAGGAACATCAAACTTCCCAAGGAAGTATCCGTAACCCACATCCATAACATGATATATCTCCTTGATGCGCCACACACCCTGCAACTTTTGCACCAAATCCATCTATCCAAAATTCTTCCCGAGTACTTTGAGTACAATGGCATTCGGCACCGAAAGAACCTCATGAGATATCGGAGTGAAGTCCACAAAAGGAATATCATCACTTTTTGAAACAAGGATCTAAGCCATTTGGTCACCGACTAGGGAGTCAGCCACTCCCATCGCTTTCACAGATGATTCCACCGCAACCTTATCCCGGAAAGATATCTTGATAGTAGGATTTACATATGAATTCACCCCATGGCCCCCTCTTGAAAAGAGTACAACGTTTGATTTCCAATTCTTTATTATTTATAATGTATGGTTTCTTGTAATCATTTATTTTTTGAGTTTAAGTGAGATTATGAAAAAAATTACGTGAGAGAAGATAACGAATGATAAAAAAGAAAAAAATTATACTTATAAATAATTAAAATAAAAAAGGGAGAGGAACCGTTCCCGTATATTCATACTGTATTTGTTCAACGAAACATGATGTTTTCCATGCGAAGATAATATGGAATAACTATAAAACTATTCTACTCAATTTACGAAATTAACTTATTGGTCATACTACTTTTGCACACAAAAATTCAACAATTAAATTATAAAATAATATAAAAGATATGTTAAAATATAAAATAGACATTAAAATAACTTAAAGTCTTAAACAATATATGTATACATATATAAATATTTAATGCTTTTTTATTATCAAAAGAATTTTGTCTTGTTTTTTCCGTACATTTTTTAAATAATTATCTAAACATTATTATAAAAAAATGGATTAAATATATAACTTAATTTTAAATACGTAAGTTATTTGCTGTTTATAAGGAAATATAGTTTTTTTTTTTGAATTATTTTCACTAAATTAAACTATCTTTTAGATGTTTATTGTCATTAATTAAATAATAATACATAAAGAATATAATTACTAACGATCTATGAAAATGAAATCCATATATAATCAAAATGCATAACATATGCTTGCCAGTTATCATTGTCACTTTATTTTGAAATAGTTTACAATTTTAAATTCTACACAAGTCATTATTTATCACTCCTACAACAACCAAAAGATAAAGATAAAAGGAACTTTAAAGGAAATAAGGACAAGTACCCAAAAAAAAAAAAAAGGACAAATGAAAACTGCTAGAGTATCATCAACAGACATGATTTCTTCCCTTAAAAATCCTCATCCTCTTTAGCCATGCAAAGACATTCCTACCAAAAGCATTTTCCAGAGAAATTCCAGCAACTAGTCCTCCTCCAAATCCAATTAGAATTATTTTCCAATCAAATTGAACTGAGGATGATCCTGAATCTTGACCTCCATCAGGTTGAGGCATTGAACCCACACCACCATGATCTTCACATTTCTTCAACAACTGAATCCCACACAACCCTTGATTTCCCTCAAATGAAGTTTCTTGGAAGGTGGAAAACTGTCCATTTTCTGGTATTGAACCTGAAAGTTTATTGAAAGACACATTAAAGAACTCCAAAAATGTGAGTTCTGTTAACTGCTGAGGAATGTTTCCTGACAAGTTGTTGAGAGAAAAGTCCAATGCTTCAAGATTTGAAAGCTTTCGCAACGAAGAAGGAATGTTTCCAGAAAGCATGTTATTCGACAAGTTGAGCAAAACAAGACTCTTCAACTCGCCCATGACATCCGGAATTATTCCGGAG